>JANJGN010001207.1:0-174980 GCA_026770705.1 Isurus oxyrinchus | reverse complement strand
GGGTCAGTGTGAGGGTGCGGTGTCTGACAGTGGGAGGGATCAGAGTGAGGGAGTGGGGTCAGTGTGAGGGTGCGGTGTCTGACAGAGTGGGAGGGATCAGAGTGAGGGAGTGGGGTCAGTGTGAGGGTGCGGTGTCTGACAGAGTGGGAGGGGATCAGAGTGAGGGAGTGGGGTCAGTGTGAGGGTGCGGTGTCTGACAGAGTGGGAGGGATCAGAGTGAGGGAGTGGGGTCAGTGTGAGGGTGCGCTGTCTGACAGAGTGGGAGGGATCAGAGTGAGGGAGTGGGGTCAGTGTGAGGGTGCGGTGTCTGACAGAGTGGGAGGGATCAGAGTGAGGGAGTGTGGTCAGTGTGAGGGTGCGGTGTCTGACAGAGTGGGAGGGATCAGAGTGAGGGAGTGGGGTCAGTGTGAGGGTGCGGTGTCTGACAGAGTGGGAGGGATCAGAGTGAGGGAGTGGGGGTCAGTGTGAGGGTGCGCTGTCTGACAGAGTGGGAGGGATCAGAATGAGGGAGTGGGGTCAGTGTGAGGGTGCGCTGTCTGACAGAGTGGGAGGGATCAGAATGAGGGAGTGGGGTCAGTGTGAGGGTGCGGTGTCTGACAGTGGGAGGGATCAGAGTGAGGGAGTGGGGTCAGTGTGAGGGTGCGGTGTCTGACAGAGTGGGAGGGATCAGAGTGAGGGAGTGGGGTCAGTGTGAGGGGTTGGGGGTCAGAGTGAAGGGCAGAGCCATACAAACAAGGAGCAGGAGTAGGATATTCGACACCTCAGGCCATTCAATAAGATCATGGCTGATCTGACAATAACCTCAAATCCCCATCGCTCCCACCCCCAATAAGCTATCACCCTTTTCCTACTGAAAATCTATCCACCTCGCACCTCGGCCTTAAAAATATTCACAGACTCTGCTTCCGCCACCTTTTCAGGAAGACAGTTCCCAAGACACACGACCCGCTGAGAGAAAAAGTTCCGTCTCATCACCGTTTTAAATTGGTGACCCTGTATTTTTAAAAAGTGACCCCCACGCCCCCAACCCCAGTTCTAGATTCTCCCAAAAAGAGGAGTCAACCTCTCCACATCCACCCAGTCAAGTCAGAGTGAAGGGGCGGAATCAGAGTGAATGGGTGGGCTCAGTAAGGGAGTGGAGTCAGAGAGCGGTGGCCGGGTCACTGAGGGGTGGGGTCATTGTGAGAAGAGGGATAAGAGTGAGGGGTCAGGGTCATGAGGGAACTGGGTCGCTAAGTGAAGGGTTCAGAGTGAGGGGGTGGAGTCACTGTGAGGGGGCGGGTTCTGGGTGAGGGGAGAGGTCAGTGAAGGGGTAGGGTTAGAGTGAGGGGGGTGGGGTCAGGGTAAACAGGTGGGGTCAGTGTGATGGGGAGAGGTCATTGTGGGGGAGAACCAGTGTGAGGGGTGGGTTGAGTGTGAGTGTTCAATGTGAGGGGGGAGATCAGATTGAAGGGGCAGGGGATTGTAGGGGCTGTAAGAAGTTTCAAAAATAGAAAGGATTGTAGGGGCTGGAAGAGGTTCCAGAGATATGGAGGGTTGTAGGGACTGGAGGAGGTTACAAAGATAGGGAGGGTTGTAGGGGCTGGAGAAGTTTACAGAGAGAGAGTTGGAGGAGGTTACAGAGATAGGGCGGGTATTGAAGATGGAGGAGGTTACAGAGATAGGGAGGGTTGTAGGGGCTGGAGGAGGTTACAGAGATAGGGAGGGGTGTAGGGGCTGGAGGAGGTTACAGAGATAGGGAGCGTTGTAGGGGCTGGAGGAGGTTACAGAAATAGGGAGGGTTGTAGGGGCTGGAAGAGGTTACAGAGATAGGGAGGATTGTAGGGGCTGGAGGAGTTTACAGAAATAGAGAGGGTTGGAGGAGGTTACAAAAATAGGGTTGAGGGATCTGTAGAAGGTTACAGAGATAGGGAGGGGTGTAGGGGCTGGAGGAGGTTACAGAGATAGGGAGGGCTGTAGGGGCCAGAGGAATTTACAAAGATAGGGAGGGGTGTAGGGGCTGGAGGAGGTTACAAAGATAGGGAGGGGGTGTAGGGGCTGGAGAAGGTTACAGAGATAGGGAGGGTTGTAGGGGCTGGAAGAGTTCACAGAGATAGGGAGGTTTGTAGGGGCTGGAGGAGGTTACAGAAATAGAGAGGGTTGGAGGAGGTTACAAAAATAGGGTTGAGGGATCTGTAGAAGGTTACAGAGATAGGGAGGGGGTGTAGGGGCTGGAGGAGGTTACAGAGATAGGGAGGGCTGTAGGGGCCAGAGGAATTTACAAAGATAGGGAGGGGGTGTAGGGGCTGGAGGAGGTTACAGAGATAGGGAGGGGTGTAGGGGCTGGAGGAGGTTACAGAGATAGGGAGGGTTGTAGGGGCTGGAAGAGTTCACAGAGATAGGGAGGTTTGTAGGGGCTGGAGGAGGTTACAGAGATAGGGAGGGGTGTAGGGGCTGGAGGAGGTTACAGAGATAGGGAGGGTTGTAGGGGCTGGAGGAAGTTACAGAGATAGGGAGGTTTGTAGGGGCTGGAGGAGGTTACAGAGATAGGGAGGGTTGTAAGGGCTGGAGGAGGTTAGGTAGGGAGAGGTAAGGAGTGATGTGGCCATGGAGGGTCTTGAAGAAGATGATGAGTATTTTGAGATGATTTTAACTTTGTTTTGAAACTGAAGCAAAAAGACTGCCCTGTTGGATAACTTCAACCATTGTGGACGGAGATGAGGAGAAGTTCTGTCACTCAGAGTTGTGAATGTTTGGAGTTCTCTATCCACAGGGAGCTCTAGATGCTCCGTCATTGAGTTTATTCAGGATTGAGATGGAAAGATTTTTGGACTCTGAGGGATAAGGGAATTGAGCGACCGGGCGGAGTTGAGACAGAAGTTCAGCCATGACTGTATTGATTGGCAAAATGGAATCAAGGGGCCCAAGGGCGTCCTGCTGCTCCTGTTATCCTCCTTTCAAGGGAGGTTACGGTAAAGAACGCCTGACTTTCTGAGCTCTCCTCTTGTGTTTCAGGAATGGTTTGCAGCCCTTCCCCAGTGAGCAAGGTCCCGCTGCCTCTCTGATTGCCACTCTTGCCTTGCTGTCATCCTGGTGATCGGTAAGGGATTTTTACTGAGCGCTCCTCACCCCGCTCTGACGTATCAGCGTCCGTGACGCGGGGCTGGTTTGACGTGGCCGGGACAGAATCCCACATGGCAGTGTGAGGCCATTTGCCCCGTTGCGCCTGTGCTGGCCGTTTGTAATATCCATCCGGTTAGCTCCACTCCCTCTGCTCTTTCCCCCAAAGACCTGTTTATTTTATTCAGTTCTCCTTTTGAGAGGAATGATCTTTGTGGAGATCAGCGAACCAGAGGAACGCAATTTACTGAATGACCCCAAGCAGAAAACCAGTAGACAAGATGTCACGTTTATGCCTTTTACGTTAACAATCAAACCAAAATCAACACGAATTAATGGGCAACTTGCGGTGAAATTAAATGATAAATTGCACATTAAATAGCAGATAGAACAAAAATAGGTCTCTCAGAGTTCACTCATCTGGCACTAATTTCAGCCACAAAATCCTTCAAAGCTCTAAACTTCCTCTGGTACAATTCCAACTCCTTTCCTCCAAGGATTGAGCCACCAATTCTCATCCCAACGAAGCCAAGTTCCAGAGGCACGACTTCCCCAGTGCAGCTCCTGAGCGCAGCTCACGACCGCTTTGCCTGGCGTGAATCCACCAGTATTACCTTTACCCGAGCCCCCTCCCTGACACTGCAGTTTCGGTTTCCCTAAAAGCCCGAAGTTTCGGTTTCCCTTTCAGTTAGGATCTGACTCAAAAGAAAAAAAAAATACGAGCTTGGAAACGGGGGGTTCAGTGCACCCCGCAGTACATTCGGCAAGTCGTCTGTTCAGGCAACAGCTCGAACGCACGCCCCCGGTGGTCTCACGAGCTGCTAGGACAGCCCTTTCAGGCAGCGCATACCAGATCGCAACAACGCGCTGAGTATTTCTCCTCACCTTTCCCCCCCACCTCTGGTTTTTTTTTTAACCAATTATCTTCAATCTCTGTCCCTCTGGTTACCAACTCCACCTGGCACTGGGAATACTTTCTCCTTCTCTACCCTACCCAAAGCCCGCCAGATTTTGAACACTCCAATCCCATCTCCCCTTAACCTTCTCCCCTCTGACGGAACAATCCCGGCCTCTCCCAGTCCCTCCGCGTTCACTGAAATCCCTCGTCGCTGATCGCCCGGTTGTGCTCCATCTCCTATCACACCCCTCGCCAAGGCCTTGACAACCTTCCCGAATGAGCAGGGGCCCGAGAACTGGACCCGGTACCCCTGCTGCTGCTGCTGCTGCTGCTGCTGCTTGTAGCTCCTCCTACCGGGAGGTCTGCTGTCATGCTAAGCCACACTCGTCTGTCTTACGCCATCCTCACACACATGCACTGCACCTTGTCTACAACCACCCTGTGACATCCAACATCCAACTAAGCCAATAGGTCGACCCCTCTTTCTGATGCCCTCCGCTTCCCCCGCTAACCGAGGTCTCTGTAGCTTTTCACCTCCGCTCAAATGGCTGAAAGGCTGAAGTTTTCTCCCCCGGCTGTCACTTTCTAAGGTTCTTTCTGTTCCCGCAACGTCACGCACCGCTTTGTTGGTATTATAGTCCGTGTATGGAATTTCAAGCCTGCGTCTTAGAACCCACCTTTCAAAGGCCTCTGTTTTCTTCTGCGGGTCCGTATTTATTGCCCAGGTTTCTGAGGCGTAACAGGCGAGTGGGTAGAATGAAGCGCCTTGCGTGGTTTTTGTTTTTCCTGCTGACAGACCTGAGCCTTCTTGTTAACACATCCTGCGCCTTCACAACATCCAGACGGGGCCGGGTCGGAGACCGGTGAGGGGGGTGTGGGCGATAGTTCCCTCGCTGCGGCTCCTCCTCGGCGCCCGTAAAGGCCGGGGGGGCTCCTGCCTGCTTCCCCCAGCAGCCTGACAGAGCATCTCTCTCTTCTCTTTTGTTGCAGCGGAAATGGGGGACAAGGGAGCCAAAGCCGGATGCTGCGCGGGTCTGAAACACTGCATGGCGGACGACGGCTGGCTACAGCGACAAGTGAAAATGCTTGGTGTAAGGACCGGGGCCGGGCTTCGAGTTGCAGGGGCTGTCCTCAGAAGCCGTGACGGCAGGATCAGCCGCGAGGCAGCCTGCCACGCCCAGGGGTGGGTGGGTGGCTGGGTGAGGGAGTGCCGAGGAACCTTTGCTTAACTTTTGACCCGGTCGCGCCAACCGCCCTTTCAGCGTGAACGTTAATCCCATCGTCCCACCATCCAACCCAGACCCCCAGGCCAGCCCGACAATCATTGCCCCGTTAGCACCACCGCTGCACAGACTCCTCTTCAGCAACGTTTGCTGGAGAAGCCCTGCAAGATACATATTATACATATACGTATAGATCTTGCACTGTGGGAGGGTCAGTACTGAGGGAGCGCCGCACTGTCAGAGGGTCAGTACTGAGGGAGCGCCGCACTGTCGGAGGGTCAGTACTGAGGGAGTGCCGCACTGTCGGAGGGTCAGTGCTGAGGGATCACCGCACTGTCAGAGGGTCAGTACTGAGGGAGTGCTGCACTGTCAGAGGGTCAGTGCTGAGGGAGAGCTGCACTGTCAGAGGTTAAGTACTGAGGGAGTGCCGCACTGTCAGAGGGTCAGTACTGAGGGAGTGCCGCACTGTCAGAGAGTCAGTACTGAGGGAGTGCCGCACTGTCGGAGGGTCAGTACTGAGGGATCACCGCAATGTCAGAGGGTCAGTACTGAGGGAGTGCCGTACTGTCAGAGGGTCAGTGCTGAGGGAGAGCTGCACTGTCAGAGGTTAAGTACTGAGGCAGTGCCGCACTGTCAGAGGGTCAGTGCTGAGGGAGAGCTGCACTGTCAGAGGTTAAGTACTGAGGGAGTGCCGCACTGTCAGAGGGTCAGTACTGAGGGAATGCTGCACTGTCGGAGGGTCAGTACTGAGGGATCACCGCACTGTCAGAGGGTCAGTACTGAGGGAGTGCTGCACTGTCAGAGGGTCAGTGCTGAGGGAGAGCTGCACTGTCAGAGGTTAAGTACTGAGGGAATGCCGCACTGTCGGAGGGTCAGTACTGAGGGAGTGCCGCACTGTCAGAGGGTCAGTACTGAGGGAGTGCCGCACTGTCGGAGGGTCAGTACTGAGGGAGCGCCGCAATGTCGGAGGGTCAGTACTGAGGGAGTGCTGCACTGTCAGAGGATGAGTGCTGAGGGACCGCTGCACTGTTGGAGTGTCAGTACTAAGGGAGTGCCGCACTGTCAGAGGGTCAGTACTGAGGGAGTGCCGCACTGTCGGAGGGTCAGTACTGAGGGATCACCGCAATGTCAGAGGGTCAGTACTGAGGGAGTGCCGTACTGTCAGAGGGTCAGTGCTGAGGGAGAGCTGCACTGTCAGAGGTTAAGTACTGAGGCAGTGCCGCACTGTCAGAGGGTCAGTACTGAGGGAATGCTGCACTGTCGGAGGATCAGTACTGAGGGATCACCGCACTGTCAGAGGGTCAGTACTGAGGGAGTGCTGCACTGTCAGAGGGTCAGTGCTGAGGGAGAGCTGCACTGTCAGAGGTTAAGTACTGAGGGAATGCCGCACTGTCGGAGGGTCAGTACTGAGGGAGTGCCGCACTGTCAGAGGGTCAGTACTGAGGGAGTGCCGCACTGTCGGAGGGTCAGTACTGAGGGAGCGCCGCAATGTCGGAGGGTCAGTACTAAGGGAGTGCTGCACTGTCAGAGGGTGAGTGCTGAGGGACCGCTGCACTGTTGGAGGGTCAGTACTAAGGGAGTGCCGCACTGTCGGAGGGTCAGTATTGAGGGAGCGCCGCACTGTTGGAGGGTCAGTACTGAGGGAGCGCTGCACTGTCGGTGGGTCAGTACTGAGGGAGTGCTGCACTGTCAGATGGTCAGTACTGAGGGAGTGCTGCACCGTCAGAGGGTCAGTACTGAGGGAGCGCCACACTTTCGGAGGGTCAGTGCAGAGGGAGTGCTGCACTGTCGGAGGGTCAGTACTGAGGGAGTGCCGCACTGTCGAAGGGTCAGTACTGAGGGAGAGCCGCACTGTCGGAGGGGTCAGTACTTAGGGAGTGCCGCACTGTTGGAGGGTCAGTACTGAGGGAGCGCTGCACTGTCGGATGGTCAGTATTAGGGAGCGCTGCACTGTCAGAGGGTCAGTACTGAGGGAGCGCCGCACTGTCGGAGGGTCAGTGCTGAGGGATCACCGCACTGTCAGAGGGTCAGTACTGAGGGAGTGCTGCACTGTCAGAGGGTCAGTGCTGAGGGAGAGCTGCACTGTCAGAGGTTAAGTACTGAGGGAGTGCCGCACTGTCAGAGGGTCAGTACTGAGGGAGTGCCGCACTGTCAGAGAGTCAGTACTGAGGGAGTGCCGCACTGTCGGAGGGTCAGTACTGAGGGATCACCGCAATGTCAGAGGGTCAGTACTGAGGGAGTGCCGTACTGTCAGAGGGTCAGTGCTGAGGGAGAGCTGCACTGTCAGAGGTTAAGTACTGAGGCAGTGCCGCACTGTCAGAGGGTCAGTGCTGAGGGAGAGCTGCACTGTCAGAGGTTAAGTACTGAGGGAGTGCCGCACTGTCAGAGGGTCAGTACTGAGGGAATGCTGCACTGTCGGAGGGTCAGTACTGAGGGATCACCGCACTGTCAGAGGGTCAGTACTGAGGGAGTGCTGCACTGTCAGAGGGTCAGTGCTGAGGGAGAGCTGCACTGTCAGAGGTTAAGTACTGAGGGAATGCCGCACTGTCGGAGGGTCAGTACTGAGGGAGTGCCGCACTGTCAGAGGGTCAGTACTGAGGGAGTGCCGCACTGTCGGAGGGTCAGTACTGAGGGAGCGCCGCAATGTCGGAGGGTCAGTACTGAGGGAGTGCTGCACTGTCAGAGGATGAGTGCTGAGGGGACCGCTGCACTGTTGGAGTGTCAGTACTAAGGGAGTGCCGCACTGTCAGAGGGTCAGTACTGAGGGAGTGCCGCACTGTCGGAGGGTCAGTACTGAGGGATCACCGCAATGTCAGAGGGTCAGTACTGAGGGAGTGCCGTACTGTCAGAGGGTCAGTGCTGAGGGAGAGCTGCACTGTCAGAGGTTAAGTACTGAGGCAGTGCCGCACTGTCAGAGGGTCAGTACTGAGGGAATGCTGCACTGTCGGAGGATCAGTACTGAGGGATCACCGCACTGTCAGAGGGTCAGTACTGAGGGAGTGCTGCACTGTCAGAGGGTCAGTGCTGAGGGAGAGCTGCACTGTCAGAGGTTAAGTACTGAGGGAATGCCGCACTGTCGGAGGGTCAGTACTGAGGGAGTGCCGCACTGTCAGAGGGTCAGTACTGAGGGAGTGCCGCACTGTCGGAGGGTCAGTACTGAGGGAGCGCCGCAATGTCGGAGGGTCAGTACTGAGGGAGTGCTGCACTGTCAGAGGGTGAGTGCTGAGGGACCGCTGCACTGTTGGAGGGTCAGTACTAAGGGAGTGCCGCACTGTCGGAGGGTCAGTACTGAGGGAGCGCCGCACTGTTGGAGGGTCAGTACTGAGGGAGCGCTGCACTGTCGGTGGGTCAGTACTGAGGGAGTGCTGCACTGTCAGATGGTCAGTACTGAGGGAGTGCTGCACCGTCAGAGGGTCAGTACTGAGGGAGCGCCACACTTTCGGAGGGTCAGTGCAGAGGGAGTGCTGCACTGTCGGAGGGTCAGTACTGAGGGAGTGCCGCACTGTCGAAGGGTCAGTACTGAGGGAGAGCCGCACTGTCGGAGGGTCAGTACTTAGGGAGTGCCGCACTGTTGGAGGGTCAGTACTGAGGGAGCGCTGCACTGTCGGATGGTCAGTATTAGGGAGCGCTGCACTGTCAGAGGGTCAGTACTGAGGGAGCGCCGCACTGTCAGAGGGTCAGTACTGAGGGAGAGCCACACTGTGAGAGGGTCAGTACTGAGGGAGCGCCGCACTGTCGGAGGGTCAGTGCTGAGGGAGCGCCGCACTGTCAGAGGGTCAGTGCTGAGGGAGCGCCGCACTGTTGGAGGGTCAGTGCTGAGGGAGCGCCGCACTGTCAGAGGGTCAGTACTGAGGGAGCGCTGCACTGTCAGAGAGTCAGTACTGAGGGAGTGCTGCACTGTCAGGGTCAGTACTGAGGGAGTGCTGCACTGTCAGGGTCAGTACTGAGGGAGTGCTGGACTGTCAGAGGGTCAGTACTGAGGGAGCGCCGCACTGTCGGAGGGTCAGTACTGAGGGAGCGCCGCACTGTCAGAGGGTCAGTACTGAGGGAGTGCTGCACTGTCAGGGTCAGTATTGAGGGAGTGCTGCACTGTCAGAGGGTCAGTACTGAGGGAGCGCCGCACTGTTGGAGGGTCAGTGCTGAGGGAGAGCAGCACTGTCAGAGAGTCAGTACTGAGGGAGTGCTGCACTGTCGGAGGCTCAGTGCAGAGGGAGTGCCACCCTGTCAGAGGCTCAGTGCAGAGGGAGTGCCACCCTGTCAGAGGCTCAGTGCAGAGGGAGTGCCGCCCTGTCGGAGGGTCAGTGCAGAGGGAGTGCCGCACTGTCGGAGGGTCAGTGCAGAGGGAGTGCCGCACTGTCGGAGGGTCAGTGCAGAGGGAGTGCCGCACTGTCGGAGGGTCAGCGCTGAGGGAGTGCTGCACTGTTGGAGGGTCGGTGCTGAGGGAGAGCGGCACTGTCGGAGGGTCAGTACTGAGGGAGTGCCGCACTGTCGGAGGGTCAGCGCTGAGGGAGTGCTGCACTGTCGGAGGGTCAGTGCTGAGGGAACGCCGCACTGTCGGAGGGTCAGTACTGAGGGAGTGCCGCACTGTCGGAGGGTCAGTGCTGAGGGAGTGCCGCACTGTCTGGGTGTCAGTACTTAGGGAGTGCCGCACTGTTGGAGGGTCGGTGCTGAGGGAGAGCGGCACTGTCGGAGGGTCAGTGCAGAGGGAGTGCTGCCCTGTCAGAGGCTCAGTGCAGAGGGAGTGCCGCCCTGTCAGAGGCTCAGTGCAGAGGGAGTGCCGCCCTGTCAGAGGCTCAGTGCAGAGGGAGTGCCGCCCTGTCGGAGGGTCAGTGCAGAGGGAGTGCCGCCCTGTCGGAGGGTCAGTGCAGAGGGAGTGCCGCCCTGTCGGAGGGTCAGTGCAGAGGGAGTGCCGCCCTGTCGGAGGGTCAGTACTGAGGGAGTGCTGCACTGTCGGAGGGTCAGTACTGAGGGAGTGCTGCACTGTCGGAGGGTCAGTACTGAGGGAGTGCTGCACTGTCGGAGGGTCAGTACTGAGGGAGTGCCGCGCTGGCGGAGGGTCAGTGCAGAGGGAGTGTCTCACTGTCGGAGGGTCAGTGCAGAGGGAGTGCCACGCTGGCGGAGGGTCAGTGCAGAGGGAGTGCCACGCTGGCGGAGGGTCAGTGCAGAGGGAGTGCCGCACTGTCGGAGGGTCAGTGCAGAGGGAGGGTCACTGTTGGCATATGATCAATTAGATAAATACCTGGCTCAAAGAAGGGTGTAGGAAGAAAGAGTTTTGTTTCCTGGGGCACTGGCACCAGTCCTCAAGAAAGAGAGAGGTCTTCTGTTGGGAGGGGATCCACTTGAACCGCACGGGGATTAGTTTTCTGGTGAATTGTACAAGCCGGGCTGTGGATCGGACTTTAAACTAACAGGTCGAGGGAGATTTAGAAATCGAAAGAGAAATGTGACAATAGAACAATGTTGCGTTGTGGGTAGAGAGAAGCCGAATGGGACAGGAAGGGACATATTGTGATTCAGCAAGTAAGGTTCAAGCAAAGAATAACCATAAAAAAATATATGTAATTCTCGGCTCTTAACCGGAAATGCACGAAGAATCTTCAGTAAGGTTGATGAACTGTTGGCGCAAATGGAGATAAATGGTTTGGATCTAATTGCCATTCGAGCAACATGGTTACCAGATGGCCAATGTTTAGGAATAAATATTCCACGGTACCCAACATTTCGAAAAGACTGGCAGAATGGGAAAGGAAGAGGGGTAACCCTGATAACAAAATGTG
Source organism: Isurus oxyrinchus (assembly GCA_026770705.1). NCBI lineage: Eukaryota > Metazoa > Chordata > Chondrichthyes > Lamniformes > Lamnidae > Isurus > Isurus oxyrinchus. The sequence goes on along the minus strand of JANJGN010001207.1, from coordinate 163,983 downwards.
ACACGGGGGCCCTAATGGGAAAGGATCCTGGTTCAGGAAATCAGGAAGCAGAATCAGCACAGCGATAGCAAGAGCCAGAAAACACTGGTGGGAGTAGTTTTTTAGGTTCCCCCTAACAGTAGTTACGCCATTGGACCGAGCGTTAAACAAGGAACTATTGGGGCCTGTACAACGGCAATGTCACATTTGTGAAGGAACTTTAGTCTTCATCTGGACGGGACCAATCAAGTTGGCAAAGGGGGTCTGGAAGATGAGTTTGTAGAATAGTTTCGTGTCCATTTCCTGGAACGATACATTGTGGAACTAACGAGGGTTAAAGCTGTTTTAGATCTAGTATTGTGCAATAAGGCAGGGTTAAACAGTAACGTCGTGGCAAAAGATCCTATGGAGAATAGTGATCATAACACAGTTGAATTCAACATTTATGTTTGAAAGTGACTTTCCCCAGTCACAAACAAGCATCTTAGACGTAAAGCCGATTACATGGGCATGAGGGGAGAGATGACTAAGGCTAATTGGGTATGACTGAAAGGTGTGGTGTGCGAATGAGGCATTTCAGACATAGGGGACAGGAAAGAGGGAGCTGGACCATTGGGATGGGCTCCACTTAAACTCATCTTCCAGACCATCTTTGCCAATGTAATTGGTTTGGTCTATATCAAGATTAAAGTCCCCCACAAATATTTTGTGTCAGCCTTCACAATGAAAGACACAAATTAGATACCAGAAGTAGAGAGTAACCCAGGTGCTGAAAGAGTGAGGAAATTAGTGGAACGTCCTTGAATTTCCAAAAGGCATTCACCAAGGTGTCACGCAAAAGGTTCATGCGGAAGATAAGGGCTGGTGGAGTTGGGGGTGGGGGGCGGTGATATATTGGCAGGGATAGAGGATTGGTTGATAGACAGGAAGCAAAGAGTAGGGACAAATGGGGCACTTTCAAGTTCGCAAGCTACGACTAATGGAGCGCCGCAAGGATCACCCCCGGGGGTGGGTGGGGGGGGGGGCAACGATCAGTCCTGGAGTCCGTGGCACAGTGTTAGCGTCTCTGCCTCCGAGCCGGTAGCTCCAGGCTCAAGTCTCACCCCAGGAGCGGATGGCCAAGGGAGGTGCGTTGGTAACACGGCCAAAACGGGCTCAGTGTCAACCCTTAAATCCATCCGATCCACGCCAGGGGCGGGCAGTCAGAACGGGAGAGATCGATGGCGCCTTCACCGTCGCTATTCACAGATCCAGACTACAACATGCGTGTAAAAGTGCGTGTTGCCACAGCAACTCGGACGCTTTGGCGGTGGGGTTGGGGGGTGGGGGTCTGCAGTTGCCTGGACGGCCGGTGTGGTTCAGACGTGCTGGTGAAGCTTTTCACCTCGCACCGGTGAGGACAAATGCCAGAATGCCAAATTTCAAACAATCACAACAAATTATGCTGCTGGAGGAAAGGTTGCTGGTCGCTTGGCATGTCAACTCTGATTGGCCAAAGCGTTGCCATGGAGAAAGCAGCAAGGAACTTCAGACTCCCCAAGCTCCCGGGTAATTCGAAAAAGGCATGAGGCTCGAACATATTCCTTTCGTTTTCATTTCTAGCACGCATAAAAGAGCCACATGACGAGTTTGACTCTTCATCTTAAGTTGGCTGTTAGTGTAGCTACCAGCGCACTCAGAATTGTTCAGCAAGTGCTGCCCAATCGCGAAATCACAGCTAACAGTTCTCCGTTCTTTTCTCCTGCAGTATAAATTGTCGTGATCGTCTGAGATTTGGCATTCTTGTCTTTGTCCTGATGAGTGCAAGACGAAAATCTTCAGCAAAACGCCTCTCTTTTCGGCGAGATTCCAGTTCTGTGCCACCAAGCGACTGTTTATTTTAAATCTGTTATCCTCTGCTCATGACTTGTCGCACCCCCCAACCCCCCCCATCCCTACCGGCTCCCCACGAAAAGATTTCCCTATTTTACGAAATGCGGCTTTGAAAGTGATTTCCTGCAGCCCCTTGACTCCAGTGTCAACTTCACTCTCTTTGCAGGTTATGCAGATCCTCCTGGGAGCAGTTCAAGTGACGGGAGGGGTTGTCCTGGCTGTCTCTGCGCCCTATTCACCAGCGGTCAAGACTGCCACCCCCTGGTGGTCAGGAGCTATGGTTTGTTCCCTTGCACACGTTTGCGGTTTGCTTCTCTGTTGCCTGTCAGTGCTTGAGACCAGTGTAAGCCAGGCGGTTTCCATGCCGGCAGCAATAGCTCAAAGTGTCAAGAAGTCAGTCATTTGTAAGCCTGACAAGCGCCCGTGATACGAGTCCCATAATCTAGCCTAACATGCTTCCCAGGTCCAGTACTGAGGGGAGTACACTGCAGAAGGGACAGCAATGGGGGAAACCTGCACTCAAGAAGGGTCAGTACTGTGGGAGCTCTACACTCAGAGGGCCAGGACTGAGGGAGCGCCGCACTGACAGAGTGTCAGTACTGAGGGAGTGCCGCACTGACAGAGTGTCAGTACTGAGGGAGTGCCGCACTGTCAGAGGGTCAGGACTGAGGGAGTGCCGCACTGTCGGAGGGTCAGTACTGAGGGAGTGCCGCACTGTCGGAGGGTCAGTACTGAGGGAGTGCCGCACTGTCGGAGGGTCAGTACTGAGGGTGCCGCACTGTCAGAGGGTCAGTACTGAGCGAGTGTTGCACTGTCAGAGGGTCAGTACTGAGGGAGTGCTGCACTGTCAGAGGGTCAGTACTGAGGGTGCCGCACTGTCAGAGGGTCAGTACTGAGGGAGTGTTGCACTGTCAGAGGGTCAATACTGAGGGAGTGCTGCACTATCGGAGGGTCAGTACTGAGGGAGTGCGGCACTGTCAGACGGTCAGTATAGAGGGAGTGCTGCATTGTCAGACGGTCAGTATTGAGGGAGTGCAGCACTGTCAGAGGGTCAGTTCTGAGGGAGTGCCGCACTGTCGCAGTGTCAGTACTGAGGGAGTGTTGCACAGTCAGAGGGTCAGTACTGAGGGAGTGCTGCACTGTTGGAGGGTCAATACTGAGGGAGTGCCGCACTGTTAGAGGGTCAGTACCGAGAGAGTGCTGCACTGTCAGACGGTCAGTACTGAGGGAGTGCTGCACTGTCAGACGGTCAGTACTGAGGGAGTGCTGCACTGTCGGAGGGTCAGTACTGAGGGAGTGCTGCACTGTCGGAGGGTCAGTACTGAGGGAGCGCCGCACTGTCAGAGGGTCAGTACTGAGGGAGTGCTGCACAGTCGGAGGGTCAGTACTGAGGGAGTGCCGCACTGTCGGAGGGTCAGTACTGAGGGAGTGCCGCACTGTCGGAGGGTCAGTACTGAGGGTGCCGCACTGTCAGAGGGTCAGTACTGAGGGAGTGCGGCACTGTCAGACGGTCAGTATTGAGGGAGTGCTGCATTGTCAGATGGTCAGTACTGAGGGAGTGCCGCACTGCCAGAGGGTCAGTTCTGAGGGAGTGCCGCACTGTCGCAGTGTCAGTACTGAGGGAGTGTTGCACAGTCAGAGGGTCAGTACTGAGGGAGTGCTGCACTGTTGGAGGGTCAATACTGAGGGAGTGCCGCACTGTTAGAGGGTCAGTACCGAGAGAGTGCTGCACTGTCAGAGGGTCAGTACTGAGGGAGTGCTGCACTGTCAGACGGTCAGTACTGAGGGAGTGCTGCACTGTCGGAGGGTCAGTACTGAGGGAGTGCTGCACTGTCGGAGGGTCAGTACTGAGGGAGCGCCGCACTGTCAGAGGGTCAGTACTGAGGGAGTGCTGCACAGTCGGAGGGTCAGTACTGAGGGAGTGCTGCACTGTCAGAGGGTCAGTACTGAGGGAGTGCCGCACTGTCAGAGGGTCAGTACCGAGGGAGTGCGGCACTGTCAGACGGTCAGTATTGAGGGAGTGCCGCACTGTCGGAGGGTCAGTACTGAGGGAGTGCTGCACTGTCAGATGGTCAGTACTGAGGGAGTGCCGCACTGTTGGAGGGTCAGTCCGGAGGGAGGGCTGCACTGTCGGAGGGTCAGTACTGAGGGAGTGCCGCACTGTCAGAGGGTCAGTACTGAGGGAGGGCTGCACTGTCGCAGGCTCAGTACTGAGGGAGTGCCGCACTGTTGGAGGGTCAGTCCGGAGGGAGGGCTGCACTGTCGGAGGGTCAGTACTGAGGGAGTGCCGCACTGTCAGAGGGTCAGTACTGAGGGAGGGCTGCACTGTCGGAGGGTCAGTACTGAGGGAGTGCTGCACTGTCGCAGGCTCAGTACTGAGGGAGTGCCGCACTGTTGGAGGGTCAGTCCGGAGGGAGGGAATTCCAGTGCTTAGGCGCTCAGCTACCTGAAGGCACTGCTGCCAGTGGTGGAGTGAATATAAGTGGGGGATAGTCAAGAGGTTGGAACTGGAGGAGCGCAGAGATCTCGGAGGACTGTAGGAAGTTACAGAAATAGGGAGGGCTGGAGGAGGTTACGTAGGGAGGAATGGTTGTGGGGCTAGAGCAGCTTACAGAGATGGGGAGGGTTGTATTTTGAGTGCAGGTTGACACAGTCTTCTCTCTCTGTTTTTCTCTCTCTCTCTCTCTCTCTCTCTGCGGTTTCTGCTTCCAGCTGTCAGGCAGTGCTCAGTTTCACATTTGGCGTGCCTTGGTCTGTGAAAGCTGTCGCTTGTTAACTCTTTCCAAGCTACAACCCAGAGCATGATTCATTTTATTCTGATTGGCCTCAGGGGTGCATGATCAGGCTGTGATTTGCCCCAAGGGTTGTGGTCGTCAATTGGTATTACTGCTCACGAGAGTTTATTTCTGTTATTTGAATAACTTCTCGCTAAAACAAAAGGGTGCTATATTATGTCTTCCTTTGGCCATTTGTTGAGGATAGGGGAGGCATGCTGTTGTGTCCTCCTGAATGACACCCTGAGCTCATCATCTCAGCACCTTTATCAATAACTGTCTTTGGAGGCCTTCTGCTGGGTGATGTTTCACTATCTGTGGTTGTGGGTATTTGGAATGAGTTCCTTTAGCTTTAGAACAAGGATGATTTGGAAAAGTTGCTTACAACCTTAAAGCTATGTAGGCCTAATACAAAGGATTACCAATTAGGTCATACTTAAAAGTTATACAGAGTGTGTATGAAATGTAAGTGCATTGCAGTAATCAATTTTTAAAAAGTAGCGTGGTAAAGTCTGCTTCTACAGTCAATTAATGCACAGTCTTGAGTGATAAAAGGCTAAAGATTATACAGTTAAAGAAGTTAGTTCTTAATACAAAGCATACATTGAGTCAGATATAATTGCTTTCATCTCAAACACTACAAAGTAAAACTAGCTTAATGCAGGACACACAGCTGTCGTTAATCTTTCCCTCCTACTTTCCCTTTCCTGATAACACTCGGTTCTGATAAGGTTCTGACGATGTGGGGGGGAATGTAAACTTTCCCATCCAACTTGAAGGCAGCAACCCACTGGGGCTCTGTAATATGGAGATAAGCTCAACAAGGGGCCTCTTCAGTTGTTCTGTAATTAACTCACCAGTATGTTACCTCACTGTGTCTAAAACCCCATGGTGTCATTCTCTGTCAACTGAAGCCAAGTACAGTTGCATGATATTAACTGCTGGAGTCGTCTATTGGTTACAGTTTAAAACGATAGTATACCACAAGATTAGCTGACCGATAAACTTTGATTGTGTGATCTAAATTAAAACTAAACATGAAACATGATTTTCCCTACAGGCTGGAGGAGGTTACAGAGATAGGGAGGGGTTTAGAGGCTGGAGGAGGTTACAGAGATAGGGAGGGTAGTGGGGTCTACGGAAGGTTACAGAGATAGGGAGGGGTGTAGGGCCTCGAGGAGGTCACAGAGATAGGGAGGGGTGTAGGAGCTGGAGGAGGTTACAGAGATAGGGAGGGGTGTATGGGCTGGAAGAGGTTACAAAGATAGGGAGGGGTGTAGGGGCTGGAGGAGGTTACAGAGATAGGGAGGGGTGTAGGAGCTGGAGGAGGTTACAGAGATAGGGAGGGGTGTAGGGGCTGGAAGAGGTTACAGAGATAGAGAGGGGTGTAGGGGCTGGAGGAGGTTACAGAGATAGTGAGGGGTGTAGGGGCTGGAAGAGGTTACAGAGATAGGGAGGGGTGTAGGGGCTGGAGGAGGTTACAGAGATAGTGAGGGGTGTAGGGGCTGGAGGAGGTTACAGAGATCGGGAGGGGTGTAGGGGCTGGAGGAGGTTACAGAGATAGAGAGGGGTGTAGGGGCTGGAGGAGGTTACAGAGATATGGAGGGGTGTAGGGGCTGGAGGAGGTTACAGAGATAGGGAGGGTTTTAGGGGCTGGAGGAGGTTACAGAGATAGGGAGGGTTGTAGCGGCTGGAGGAGGTTACAGAGATAGGGAGGGGTGTAGGGGCTGGAGGAGGTTACAGAGATAGGGAGGGGTGTAGGGGCTGGAGGAGGATACAGAGATAGGGAGGTGTGTAGGGGCTGGAGGAGGTTACAGAGATAGGGAGGATTTTAGGGGCTGGAGGAGGTTACAGAGATAGGGAGGGTTGTAGCGGCTGGAGGAGGTTACAGAGATAGGGAGGGGTGTAGGGGCTGGAGGAGGTTACAGAGATAGGGAGGTGTGTAGGGGCTGGAGGAGGTTACAGAGATACGGAGGATTTTAGGGGCTGGAGGAGGTTACAGAGATAGGGAGGGTTGTAGCGGCTGGAGGAGGTTACAGAGATAATGAGGGTTGTAGGGGCTGGAGGAGGTTACAGAGATAGGGAGGATTGTAGGGGCTGGAGGAGGTTACAGAGATAGGGAAGGTTGTAGGGGCTGGAGGAGGTTACAGAGATAGGGAGGGTTGTAGCGGCGGAATGAGGTTACAGAGATAGGGAGGGTTGTAGGGGCTAGAGGAGTTTACAGAGATAGGGAGGGGTGTAAAGGCTGGCGGAGGTTACGGAGATAGGGAGGGTTGTAGGAGTTGGAGGAGGTTACAGAGATAGTGAGAGGTGTAGGGTCTGGAGGAGGTTACAGAGATAGGGAGAGTTGTAGGGGCTGGAGGATTTACAGAGATAGGGAGGGTTGTAGGGGCTGTAGGAGGTTACAGTGATAGGGAGGGGTGTAGGGCCTGGAGGAGGTTACAGAGATAGGGAGGGGTGAAGGGGCAGGAGGAGGTTACAGCGATAAGGAGGGGTGTAGGTCCTGGAGGAGGTTACAGAGATAAGGAGGGTTGTAGGGGCTGTAGGAGATTACAGAGATAGGGAGGGTTGTAGGGGCTGGAGGAGGTTACAGAGATAAGGAGGGTTGTAGGGACTGGAGGAGGTTACAGAGATAGGGAGGGGTGTGGAGGCTGGAGGAGGTTACAGAGATAGGGAGGGTTGTAGGGGCTGGAGGAGTTTACAGAGATAGGGAGGGGTGTAGGGTCTGGAGGACGTTACAGAGATAGGGAGGGTTGTAGGGTCTGGAGGAGGTTACAGAGATAGGGAGGGGTGTAGGGACTGGAGGAGGTTACAGAGGTAGGCAGGGTTGTAGGGGCTGGAGGAGGTTACAGAGATAGGGAGGGGTGTCGGTGCTGGAGGAGGTTACAGAGATAGGGAGGGGTGTAGGGGCTGGAGGAGGTTACAGAGCTAGGGAGAGGTGTAGGGGCTGGAGGAGGTTACAGAGATAGGGAGTGGTGTAGGGGCTGGAGGAGGTTACAGAGATAGGGAGGGTGTAGGGGCTGGAGGATGTTACAGGGATAGGGAGGGTTGTAGGGTTTGGAGGAGGTTACAGAGATAGGGAGGGGTGTAGGGGCTGGAGGAGGTTACAGAGATAGGGAGGGATGTAGGGGCTGGAGGAGTTTACAGAGATAGGGAGGGGTGTAGGGGCTGGCGGAGGTTACAGTGATAAGGAGGGGTTTAGGGCCTGGTGGAGGTTACAGAGATAGGGAGGGGTGTAGGGGCTGGAGGAGGTTACAGAGATAGGGAGGATTGTAGGGGCTGGAGGAGGTTACAGAGATAGGGAAGGTTGGAGGGGCTGGAGGATTTATAGAGATAGGGAGGGTTGTAGGGACTGCAGGAGGTTACAGTGATAGGGAGGGGTGTAGGGGCTGGAGGAGGTTACAGAGATAGGGAGGGGTGTAGAGGCTGGCGGAGGTTACAGAGATAGGGAGGGGTGTAGGGCCTGGAGGAGGTTACAGAGATAGGGAGGGGTGAAGGGGCAGGAGGAGTTTACAGCGATAGTGAGGTGTGTAGGGCCTGGAGGAGGTTACAGAGATAAGGGGCGTTGTAGGGGCTGTCGGAGGTTACAGAGATAGGGAGGGTTGTAGGGGCTGGAGGAGGTTACAGAGATAGGGAGGGTTGTAGGGACTGGAGGAGGTTACAGACATAGGGAGGGGTGTGGAGGCTGGAGGAGGTTACTGAGGTAGGGAGGGTTGTAGGGGCTGGAGGAGGTTACAGAGATAGGGAGGGGTGTAGGGTCTGGAGGACGTTATAGAGATAGGGAGGGTTGTAGGGTCTGGAGGAGGTTACAGAGATAGGGAGGGGTTTAGGGGCTGGAGGAGGTTACAGAGATAGGGAGTGTTGTAGGGGCTGGTGGAGGTTTCAGAGATAGGGAGGGTTGTAGGGGCTGGAGGAGGTTACAGAGATAGGGAGGGGTGTAAAGGCTGGTGGAGGTTATGGAGATAGGGAGGGTTGTAGGATCTGGAGGAGGTTACAGGGATAGGGAGGGGTGTAGGTGCTGGAGGAGGTTACAGAGATAGGGAGGAGTGTAGGTGCTGGAGGAGGTTACAGTGATAGGGAGGGGTGTAAGGGCTGGAGGAGGTTACAGAGATAGGGAGGGTTGTAGGGACTGGAGGAGGTTACAGAGGTAGGGAGGGTTGTAGGGGCTGGAGGAGGTTACAGAGATAGGGAGGGGTGTAGGTGCTGGAGGAGGTTACAGAGATAGGGAGGGGTGTAGGGGCTGGAGGAGGTTACGGAGATAGGGAGGGTTGTAGGAGTTGGAGGAGGTTACAGAGATAGTGAGAGGTGTAGGGTCTGGAGGAGGTTACAGAGATAGGGAGAGTTGTAGGGGCTGGAGGATTTACAGAGATAGGGAGGGTTGTAGGGGCTGTAGGAGGTTACAGTGATAGGGAGGGGTGTAGGGCCTGGAGGAGGTTACAGAGATAGGGAGGGGTGAAGGGGCAGGAGGAGGTTACAGCGATAGGGAGGGGTGTAGGTCCTGGAGGAGGTTACAGAGATAAGGAGGGTTGTAGGGGCTGTAGGAGGTTACAGAGATAGGGAGGGTTGTATGGGCTGGAGGAGGTTACAGAGATAAGGAGGGTTGTAGGGACTGGAGGAGGTTACCGAGATAGGGAGGGGTGTGGAGGCTGGAGGAGGTTACATAGATAGGGAGGGTTGTAGGGGCTGGAGGAGTTTACAGAGATAGGGAGGGGTGTAGGGTCTGGAGGACGTTACAGAGATAGGGAGGGTTGTAGGGTCTGGAGGAGGTTACAGAGATAGGGAGGGGTGTAGGGACTGGAGGAGGTTACAGAGGTAGGCAGGGTTGTAGGGGCTGGAGGAGGTTACAGAGATAGGGAGGGGTGTCGGTGCTGGAGGAGGTTACAGAGATAGGGAGGGGTGTAGGGGCTGGAGGAGGATACAGAGCTAGGGAGAGGTGTAGGGGCTGGAGGAGGTTACAGAGATAGGGAGTGGTGTAGGGGCTGGAGGAGGTTACAGAGATAGGGAGGGTGTAGGGGCTGGAGGATGTTACAGGGATAGGGAGGGTTGTAGGGTTTGGAGGAGGTTACAGAGATAGGGAGGGGTGTAGGGGCTGGAGGAGGTTACAGAGATAGGGAGGGATGTAGGGGCTGGAGGAGTTTACAGAGATAGGGAGGGGTGTAGGGGCTGGCGGAGGTTACAGTGATAAGGAGGGGTTTAGGGCCTGGTGGTGGTTACAGAGATAGGGAGGGGTGTAGGGGCTGGAGGAGGTTACAGAGATAGGGAGGATTGTAGGGGCTGGAGGAGGTTACAGAGATAGGGAAGGTTGGAGGGGCTGGAGGATTTATAGAGATAGGGAGGGTTGTAGGGGCTGCAGGAGGTTACAGTGATAGGGAGGGGTGTAGGGGCTGGAGGAGGTTACAGAGATAGGGAGGGGTGTAGAGTCTGGCGGAGGTTACAGAGATAGGGAGGGGTGTAGGGCCTGGAGGAGGTTACAGAGATAGGGAGGGGTGAAGGGGCAGGAGGAGGTTACAGCGATAGGGAGGGGTGTAGGGCCTGGAGGAGGTTACAGAGATAAGGGGCGTTGTAGGGGCTGTCGGAGGTTACAGAGATAGGGAGGGTTGTAGGGGCTGGAGGAGGTTACAGAGATAGGGAGGGTTGTAGGGACTGGAGGAGGTTACAGACATAGGGAGGGGTGTGGAGGCTGGAGGAGGTTACTGAGGTAGGGAGGGTTGTAGGGGCTGGAGGAGGTTACAGAGATAGGGAGGGGTGTAGGGTCTGGAGGACGTTACAGAGATAGGGAGGGTTGTAGGGTCTGGAGGAGGTTACAGAGATAGGGAGGGTTGTAGGTGCTGGAGGAGGTTACAGAGATAGGGAGGGGTTTAGGGGCTGGAGGAGGTTACAGAGATAGGGAGTGTTGTAGGGGCTGGTGGAGGTTTCAGAGATAGGGAGGGTTGTAGGGGCTGGAGGAGGTTACAGAGATAGGGAGGGGTGTAAAGGCTGGTGGAGGTTATGGAGATACGGAGGGTTGTAGGATCTGGAGGAGGTTACAGGGATAGGGAGGGGTGTAGGTGCTGGAGGAGGTTACGGAGATAGGGAGGAGTGTAGGTGCTGGAGGAGGTTACAGTGATAGGGAGGGGTGTAGGGGCTGGAGGAGGTTACAGAGATAGGGAGGGTTGTAGGGACTGGAGGAGGTTACAGAGGTAGGGAGGGTTGTAGGGGCTGGAGGAGGTTACAGAGATAGGGAGGGGTGTAGGTGCTGGAGGAGGTTACAGAGATAGGGAGGGGTGTAGGGGCTGGAGGAGGTTACAGAGATAGGGAGGGGTGTAGGGGCTGGAGGAGGTTACAGAGATAGGGAGTGGTGTAGGGGCTGGAGGAGGTTACAGAGATAGGGAGGGGTGTAGGGGCTGGCGGAGGTTACAGTGATAGGGAGGGGTGTAGGGGCTGTAGGAGGTTACAGAGATAGGGAGGGGTGTAGGGTCTGGAGGAGGTTACAGAGATAGGGAGGGGTGTAGGGACTGGAGGAGGTTACAGAGGTAGGCAGGGTTGTAGGGGCTGGAGGAGGTTACAGAGATAGGGAGGGGTGTCGGTGCTGGAGGAGGTTACAGAGATAGGGAGGGGTGTAGGGGCTGGAGGAGGTTACAGAGCTAGGGAGTGGTGTAGGGGCTGGAGGAGGTTACAGAGATAGGGAGTGGTGTAGGGGCTGGAGGTGGTTACAGAGATAGGGAGGGTGTAGGGGCTGGAGGATGTTACAGTGATAGGGAGGGTTGTAGGGTTTGGAGGAGGTTATAGAGATAGGGAGGGGTGTAGGGGCTGGAGGAGGTTACAGAGATTGGGAGGGTTGTAGGGGCTGGAGGAGGTTACAGAGATAGGGAGGGATGTAGGGGCTGGAGGAGTTTACAGAGATAGGGAGGGGTGTAGGGGCTGGCGGAGGTTACAGTGATAAGGAGGGGTGAAGGGGCAGGAGGAGGTTACAGCGATAGGGAGGGGTGTAGGGCCTGGAGGAGGTTACAGAGATAAGGGGCGTTGTAGGGGCTGTAGGAGGTTACAGAGATAGGGAGGGTTGTAGGGGCTGGAGGAGGTTACAGAGATAGGGTTGTAGGGACTGGAGGAGGTTACAGACATAGGGAGGGGTGTGGAGGCTGGAGGAGGTTACAGAGGTAGGGAGGGTTGTAGGGGCTGGAGGAGGTTACAGAGATAGGGAGGGGTGTAGGGTCTGGAGGACGTTACAGAGATAGGGAGGGTTGTAGGGTCTGGAGGAGGTTACAGAGATAGGGAGGGTTGTAGGTGCTGGAGGAGGTTACAGAGATAGGGAGGGGTTTAGGGGCTGGAGGAGGTTACAGAGATAGGGAGTGTTGTAGGGGCTGGTGGAGGTTACAGAGATAGGGAGGGTTGTAGGAGCTGGAGGAGGTTACAGAGATAGGGAGGGGTGTAAAGGCTGGTGGAGGTTACGGAGATAGGGAGGGTTGTAGGATCTGGAGGAGGTTACAGGGATAGGGAGGGGTGTAGGTGCTGGAGGAGGTTACAGAGATAGGGAGGGGTGTAGGTGCTGGAGGAGGTTACAGTGATAGGGAGGGGTGTAAGGGCTGGAGGAGGTTACAGAGATAGGGAGGTTTGTAGCGACTGGAGGAGGTTACAGAGGTAGGGAGGGTTGTAGGGGCTGGAGGAGGTTACAGAGAGAGGGAGGGGTGTAGGTGCTGGAGGAGGTTACAGAGATAGGGAGGGGTGTAGGGGCTGGAGGAGGTTACAGAGATAGGGAGGGGTGTAGGGGCTGGAGGAGGTTACAGAGATAGGGAGTGGGTTAAGGGCTGGAGGAGGTTACAGAGATAGGGAGGGGTGTAGGGGCTGGAGGATGTTACAGGGATAGGGAGGGTTGTAGGGTTTGGAGGAGGTTACAGAGATAGGGAGGGGTGTATGGGCTGGAGGAGGTTACAGAGATAGGGAGGGTTATAGGGGCTGGAGGAGGTTACAGAGACAGGGAGGGCTTTAGTGGCTGGCGGAGGTTACAGTGATTGGGAGGGGTGTAGGGGCTGGAGGAGGTTACAGAGATAGGGAGGGGTGTAGGGGCTGTAGGAGGTTACAGAGATAGGGAGGGGTGTAGGGGGTGGCGGAGGTTACAGTGATAGGGAGGGGTGTAGGGGCTGGAGGAGGTTACAGAGATAGGGAGGGGTGTAGGGGCTGGAGCAGGTTACAGAGATAGGGAGGGGTGTAGGTGCTGGAGGAGGTTACAGAGATAGGGGTGATGCAGGGGCTGGAGATGGTTACAGAGAAAGGGAGGGTTGTAGGGGCTGGAGGAGGTTACAGAGATAGGGAGCGGTGTAGGGGCTGGAGGAGGTTACAGAGATAGGGAGGGGTGTAGGGGCTGGAGGAGGTTACAGAGATAGGGAGGGGTGTATGGGCTGGAGGAGGTTACAGAGATAGGGAGGGGTGTAGTGGCTGGAGGAGGTTACAGAGATAGGGAGGGGTGTAGGGACTGGAGGAGGTTACAGAGATAGGGAGGGTTGTTGGGGCTGGAGGAGGTTACAGAGATAAGGAGGGTTGTAGGGGCTGTAGGAGGTTACAGAGATAGGGAGGGTTGTAGGGGCTGGAGGAGGTTACAGAGATAAGGAGGATTGTAGGGACTGGAGGAGGTTACAGAGATAGGGAGGGGTCTGGAGGCTGGAGGAGGTTACAGAGATAGGGAGGGTTGTAGGGGCTGGAGGAGTTTACAGAGATAGGGAGGGGTGTAGGGTCTGGAGGACGTTACAGAGATAGGGAGGGTTGTAGGGTCTGGAGGAGGTTACATAGATAGGGAGGGGTGTAGGGACTGGAGGAGGTTACCGAGGTAGGCAGGGTTGTAGGGGCTGGAGGAGGTTACAGAGATAGGGAGGGGTGTTGGTGCTGGAGGAGGTTACAGAGATAGGGAGGGGTGTAGGGGCTGGAGGAGGTTACAGAGCTAGGGAGAGGTGTAGGGGCTGGAGGAGGTTACAGAGATAGGGAGTGGTGTAGGGGCTGGAGGAGGTTACAGAGATAGGGAGGGTGTAGGGGCTGGAGGATGTTACAGGGATAGGGAGGGTTGTAGGGTATGGAGGAGGTTACAGAGATAGGGAGGGGTGTAGGGGCTGGAGGAGGTTACAGAGATAGGGAGGGATGTAGGGGCTGGAGGAGTTTACAGAGATAGGGAGGGGTGTATTGGCTGGCGGAGGTTACAGTGATAAGGAGGGGTTTAGGGCCTGGTGGAGGTTACAGAGATAGGGAGGGGTGTAGGGGCTGGAGGAGGTTACAGAGATAGGGAGGATTGTAGGGGCTGGAGGAGGTTACAGAGATAGGGAAGGTTGGAGGGGCTGGAGGATTTATAGAGATAGGGAGGGTTGTAGGGGCTGCAGGAGGTTACAGTGATAGGGAGGGGTGTAGGGGCTGGAGGAGGTTACAGAGGTAGGGAGGGGTGTAGAGGCTGGCGGAGGTTACAGAGATAGGGAGGGGTGTAGGGCCTGGAGGAGGTTACAGAGATAGGGAGGGGTGAGGGGGCAGGAGGAGGTTACAGCGATAGGGAGGGGTGTAGGGCCTGGAGGAGGTTACAGAGATAAGGGGCGTTGTAGGGGCTGTCGGAGGTTACAGAGATAGGGAGGGTTGTAGGGGCTGGAGGAGGTTACAGAGATAGGGAGGAGTGTAGGGACTGGAGGAGGTTACAGACATAGGGAGGGGTGTGGAGGCTGGAGGAGGTTACTGAGGTAGGGAGGGTTGTAGGGGCTGGAGGAGGTTACAGAGATAGGGAGGGGTGTAGGGTCTGGAGGACGTTACAGAGATAGGGAGGGTTGTAGGGTTTGGAGGAGGTTACAGAGATAGGGAGGGTTGTAGGTGCTGGAGGAGGTTACAGAGATAGGGAGGGGTTTAGGGGCTGGAGGAGGTTACAGAGATAGGGAGTGTTGTAGGGGCTGGTGGAGGTTTCAGAGATAGGGAGGGTTGTAGGGGCTGGAGTAGGTTACAGAGATAGGGAGGGGTGTAAAGGCTGGTGGAGGTTACGGAGATAGGGAGGGTTGTAGGATCTGGAGGAGGTTACAGGGATAGGGAGGGGTGTAGGTGCTGGAGGAGGTTACAGAGATAGGGAGGAGTGTAGGTGCTGGAGGAGGTTACAGTGATAGGGAGGGGTGTAAGGGCTGGAGGAGGTTACAGAGATAGGGTGGGTTGTAGGGACTGGAGGAGGTTACAGAGGTAGGGAGGGGTGTAGGGGCTGGAGGAGGTTACAGAGATAGGGAGTGGTGTAGGGGCTGGAGGAGGTTACAGAGATAGGGAGGGGTGTAGGGGCTGGCGGAGGTTACAGTGATAGGGAGGGGTGTAGGGGCTGTAGGAGGTTACAGAGATAGGGAGGGGTGTAGGGTCTGGAGGAGGTTACAGAGATAGGGAGGGGTGTAGGGACTGGAGGAGGTTACAGAGGTAGGCAGGGTTGTAGGGGCTGGAGGAGGTTACAGAGATAGGGAGGGGTGTCGGTGCTGGAGGAGGTTACAGAGATAGGGAGGGGTGTAGGGGCTGGAGGAGGTTACAGAGCTAGGGAGTGGTGTAGGGGCTGGAGGAGGTTACAGAGATAGGGAGTGGTGTAGGGGCTGGAGGTGGTTACAGAGATAGGGAGGGTGTAGGGGCTGGAGGATGTTACAGTGATAGGGAGGGTTGTAGGGTTTGGAGGAGGTTATAGAGATAGGGAGGGGTGTAGGGGCTGGAGGAGGTTACAGAGATTGGGAGGGTTGTAGGGGCTGGAGGAGGTTACAGAGATAGGGAGGGATGTAGGGGCTGGAGGAGTTTACAGAGATAGGGAGGGGTGTAGGGGCTGGCGGAGGTTACAGTGATAAGGAGGGGTGAAGGGGCAGGAGGAGGTTACAGCGATAGGGAGGGGTGTAGGGCCTGGAGGAGGTTACAGAGATAAGGGGCGTTGTAGGGGCTGTAGGAGGTTACAGAGATAGGGAGGGTTGTAGGGGCTGGAGGAGGTTACAGAGATAGGGTTGTAGGGACTGGAGGAGGTTACAGACATAGGGAGGGGTGTGGAGGCTGGAGGAGGTTACAGAGGTAGGGAGGGTTGTAGGGGCTGGAGGAGGTTACAGAGATAGGGAGGGGTGTAGGGTCTGGAGGACGTTACAGAGATAGGGAGGGTTGTAGGGTCTGGAGGAGGTTACAGAGATAGGGAGGGTTGTAGGTGCTGGAGGAGGTTACAGAGATAGGGAGGGGTTTAGGGGCTGGAGGAGGTTACAGAGATAGGGAGTGTTGTAGGGGCTGGTGGAGGTTACAGAGATAGGGAGGGTTGTAGGAGCTGGAGGAGGTTACAGAGATAGGGAGGGGTGTAAAGGCTGGTGGAGGTTACGGAGATAGGGAGGGTTGTAGGATCTGGAGGAGGTTACAGGGATAGGGAGGGGTGTAGGTGCTGGAGGAGGTTACAGAGATAGGGAGGGGTGTAGGTGCTGGAGGAGGTTACAGTGATAGGGAGGGGTGTAAGGGCTGGAGGAGGTTACAGAGATAGGGAGGTTTGTAGGGACTGGAGGAGGTTACAGAGGTAGGGAGGGTTGTAGGGGCTGGAGGAGGTTACAGAGAGAGGGAGGGGTGTAGGTGCTGGAGGAGGTTACAGAGATAGGGAGGGGTGTAGGGGCTGGAGGAGGTTACAGAGATAGGGAGGGGTGTAGGGGCTGGAGGAGGTTACAGAGATAGGGAGTGGGTTAAGGGCTGGAGGAGGTTACAGAGATAGGGAGGGGTGTAGGGGCTGGAGGATGTTACAGGGATAGGGAGGGTTGTAGGGTTTGGAGGAGGTTACAGAGATAGGGAGGGGTGTATGGGCTGGAGGAGGTTACAGAGATAGGGAGGGTTATAGGGGCTGGAGGAGGTTACAGAGACAGGGAGGGCTTTAGTGGCTGGCGGAGGTTACAGTGATTGGGAGGGGTGTAGGGGCTGGAGGAGGTTACAGAGATAGGGAGGGGTGTAGGGGCTGTAGGAGGTTACAGAGATAGGGAGGGGTGTAGGGGGTGGCGGAGGTTACAGTGATAGGGAGGGGTGTAGGGGCTGGAGGAGGTTACAGAGATAGGGAGGGGTGTAGGGGCTGGAGCAGGTTACAGAGATAGGGAGGGGTGTAGGTGCTGGAGGAGGTTACAGAGATAGGGGTGATGCAGGGGCTGGAGATGGTTACAGAGAAAGGGAGGGTTGTAGGGGCTGGAGGAGGTTACAGAGATAGGGAGCGGTGTAGGGGCTGGAGGAGGTTACAGAGATAGGGAGGGGTGTAGGGGCTGGAGGAGGTTACAGAGATAGGGAGGGGTGTATGGGCTGGAGGAGGTTACAGAGATAGGGAGGGGTGTAGTGGCTGGAGGAGGTTACAGAGATAGGGAGGGGTGTAGGGACTGGAGGAGGTTACAGAGATAGGGAGGGTTGTTGGGGCTGGAGGAGGTTACAGAGATAAGGAGGGTTGTAGGGGCTGTAGGAGGTTACAGAGATAGGGAGGGTTGTAGGGGCTGGAGGAGGTTACAGAGATAAGGAGGATTGTAGGGACTGGAGGAGGTTACAGAGATAGGGAGGGGTCTGGAGGCTGGAGGAGGTTACAGAGATAGGGAGGGTTGTAGGGGCTGGAGGAGTTTACAGAGATAGGGAGGGGTGTAGGGTCTGGAGGACGTTACAGAGATAGGGAGGGTTGTAGGGTCTGGAGGAGGTTACATAGATAGGGAGGGGTGTAGGGACTGGAGGAGGTTACCGAGGTAGGCAGGGTTGTAGGGGCTGGAGGAGGTTACAGAGATAGGGAGGGGTGTTGGTGCTGGAGGAGGTTACAGAGATAGGGAGGGGTGTAGGGGCTGGAGGAGGTTACAGAGCTAGGGAGAGGTGTAGGGGCTGGAGGAGGTTACAGAGATAGGGAGTGGTGTAGGGGCTGGAGGAGGTTACAGAGATAGGGAGGGTGTAGGGGCTGGAGGATGTTACAGGGATAGGGAGGGTTGTAGGGTATGGAGGAGGTTACAGAGATAGGGAGGGGTGTAGGGGCTGGAGGAGGTTACAGAGATAGGGAGGGATGTAGGGGCTGGAGGAGTTTACAGAGATAGGGAGGGGTGTATTGGCTGGCGGAGGTTACAGTGATAAGGAGGGGTTTAGGGCCTGGTGGAGGTTACAGAGATAGGGAGGGGTGTAGGGGCTGGAGGAGGTTACAGAGATAGGGAGGATTGTAGGGGCTGGAGGAGGTTACAGAGATAGGGAAGGTTGGAGGGGCTGGAGGATTTATAGAGATAGGGAGGGTTGTAGGGGCTGCAGGAGGTTACAGTGATAGGGAGGGGTGTAGGGGCTGGAGGAGGTTACAGAGGTAGGGAGGGGTGTAGAGGCTGGCGGAGGTTACAGAGATAGGGAGGGGTGTAGGGCCTGGAGGAGGTTACAGAGATAGGGAGGGGTGAGGGGGCAGGAGGAGGTTACAGCGATAGGGAGGGGTGTAGGGCCTGGAGGAGGTTACAGAGATAAGGGGCGTTGTAGGGGCTGTCGGAGGTTACAGAGATAGGGAGGGTTGTAGGGGCTGGAGGAGGTTACAGAGATAGGGAGGAGTGTAGGGACTGGAGGAGGTTACAGACATAGGGAGGGGTGTGGAGGCTGGAGGAGGTTACTGAGGTAGGGAGGGTTGTAGGGGCTGGAGGAGGTTACAGAGATAGGGAGGGGTGTAGGGTCTGGAGGACGTTACAGAGATAGGGAGGGTTGTAGGGTTTGGAGGAGGTTACAGAGATAGGGAGGGTTGTAGGTGCTGGAGGAGGTTACAGAGATAGGGAGGGGTTTAGGGGCTGGAGGAGGTTACAGAGATAGGGAGTGTTGTAGGGGCTGGTGGAGGTTTCAGAGATAGGGAGGGTTGTAGGGGCTGGAGTAGGTTACAGAGATAGGGAGGGGTGTAAAGGCTGGTGGAGGTTACGGAGATAGGGAGGGTTGTAGGATCTGGAGGAGGTTACAGGGATAGGGAGGGGTGTAGGTGCTGGAGGAGGTTACAGAGATAGGGAGGAGTGTAGGTGCTGGAGGAGGTTACAGTGATAGGGAGGGGTGTAAGGGCTGGAGGAGGTTACAGAGATAGGGTGGGTTGTAGGGACTGGAGGAGGTTACAGAGGTAGGGAGGGTTGTAGGGGCTGGAGGAGGTTACAGAGAGAGGGAGGGGTGTAGGTGCTGGAGGAGGTTACAGAGATAGGGAGGGGTGTAGGGGCTGGAGGAGGTTACAGAGATAGGGAGGGGTGTAGGGGCTGGAGGAGGTTACAGAGATAGGGAGTGGGTTAGGGGCTGGAGGAGGTTACAGAGATAGGGAGGGGTGTGGGGGCTGGAGGATGTTACAGGGATAGGGAGGGTTGTAGGGTTTGGAGGAGGTTACAGAGATAGGGAGGGGTGTAGGGGCTGGAGGAGGTTACAGAGATAGGGAGGGTTGTAGGGGCTGGAGGAGGTTACAGAGATAGGGAGGGCTGTAGTGGCTGGCGGAGGTTACAGTGATTTGGAGGGGTGTAGGGGCTGGAGGAGGTTACAGAGATAGGGAGGGGTGTAGGGGCTGTAGGAGGTTACAGAGATAGGGAGGGGTGTAGGGGCTGGCGGAGGTTACAGTGATAGTGAGGGGTGTAGGGGCTGGAGGAGGTTACAGAGATAGGGAGGGGTGTAGGGGCTGGAGCAGGTTACAGAGATAGGGAGGGGTCTAGGTGCTGGAGGAGGTTACAGAGATAGGGGTGGTGTAGGGGCTGGAGAAGGTTACAGAGATAGGGAGGGTTGTAGGGGCTGGAGGAGGTTACAGAAATAGGGAGCGGTGTAGGGGCTGGAGGAGGTTACAGAGATAGGGAGGGGTGTAGGGGCTGGAGGAGGTTACAGAGATAGGGAGGGGTGTAGGGGCTGGAGGAGGTTACAGAGATAGGGAGGGGTGTAGTGGCTGGAGGAGGTTACAGAGATAGGGAGGGGTGTAGGGACTGGAAGAGGTTACAGAGATAGGGAGGGTTGTTGGGGCTGGAGGAGGTTACAGAGATAGGGAGGGGTGTAGGGGCTGGAGGAGGTTACAGAGATAGGGAGGGTTGTTGGGGCTGGAGGAGGTTACAGAGATAGGGAGGGGTGTAGGGGCTGGAGGACGTTACAGAGATAGGGAGGGGTGTAGGGGCTGCAGGTGGTTACAGAGATAGGGAGGGTTGTAGGGGCTGGAGGAGTTTACAGAGATAGGGAGAGGTGTAGGGGCTGGAGGAGGTTACAGAGATAGGGAGGGGTGTACGGGCTGGAGGAGGTTACAGAGATAGGGAGGGTTGTTGGGGCTGGAGGAGGTTACAGAGATAGGGAGGGGTGTAGGGGCTGGAGGAGGTTACAGAGATAGGGAGGGGTGTAGGTGATGGAGGAGGTTACAGAGATAGGGAGGGTGTAGGGGCCAGAGGAGTTTACAGAGATAGGGAGGGGTGTAGGGGCTGGAGGAGGTTACAGAGATAGGGAGATATGTAGGCGCTGGAGGAGGTTACAGAGATAGGGAGGGGTGTAGGGGCTGGAGGAGGTTACTGAGATAGGGAGGGGTGTAGGGGCTGGAGGAGGTTACTGAGATAGGGAGGGGTGTAGGGGCTGGAGGAGGTTACAGAGATAGGGAGGGGTGTAGGGGCTGGAGGAGGTTACAGAGATAGGGAGGGGTGTAGGGGCTGGAGGAGGTTACTGAGATAGGGAGGCGTGTAGGGGCTGGAGGAGGTTACAGAGATAGGGAGGTGTGTTGGGGCTGGAGGTGGTTACAGAGATAGGGAGGGGTGTAGGGGCTGGAGGAGGTTACAGAGATAGGGAGGGGTGTAGTGGCTGGAGGAGGTTACAGAGATAGGGAGTGGTGTAGGGGCTGGTGGAGGTTACAGAGATAGGGAGGGTTGTAGGGGCTGGAGGAGGTTACAGAGATAGGGAGGGGTGTAGGTGCTGGAGGAGGTTACAGAGATAGGGAGGGGTGTAGGGGCTGGAGGAAGTTACAGAGATAGGGAGGGGTGTAGGGGCTGGAGGAGGTTACAGAGATAGGGAGTGGTGTAGGGGCTGGAGGAGGTTACAGAGATAGGGAGGGGTGTAGGGGCTGGAGGATGTTACAGGGATAGGGAGGGTTGTAGGGTTTGGAGGAGGTTACAGAGATAGGGAGGGGTGTAGGGGCTGGATGAGGTTACAGAGATAGGGAGGGTTGTAGGGGCTGGAGGAGGTTACAGAGATAGGGAGGGGTGTAGGGGCTGGCGGAGGTTACAGTGATAGGGAGGGGTGTAGGGGCTGGAGGAGGTTACAGAGATAGGGAGGGGTGTAGGGTCTGGAGGAGGTTACAGAGATAGGGAGGGGTGTAGGGGCTGGTGGAGGTTACAGAGGTAGGCAGGGTTGTTGGGGCTGGAGGAGGTTACAGAGATAGGGAGGGGTGTCGGTGCTGGAGGAGGTTACAGAGATAGGGAGGGGTGTAGGGGCTGGAGGAGGTTACAGAGCTAGGGAGAGGTGTAGGGGCTGGAGGAGGTTACAGAGATAGGGAGTGGTGTGGGCTGGAGGAGGTTACAGAGATAGGGAGGGTGTAGGGGCTGGAGGATGTTACAGGGATAGGGAGGGTTGTAGGGTTTGGAGGAGGTTACAGAGATAGGGAGGGGTGTAGGGGCTGGAGGAGGTTACAGAGATAGGGAGGGGTGTAGGGGCTGGAGGAGGTTACAGAGATAGGGAGTGGTCTAGGGGCTGGAGGAGGTTACAGAGATAGGGAGGGGTGTAGGGGCTGGAGGATGTTACAGGGATAGGGAGGGTTGTAAGGTTTGGAGGAGGTTACAGAGATAGGGAGGGGTGTAGGGGCTGGATGAGGTTACAGAGATAGGGAGGGTTGTAGGGGCTGGAGGAGGTTACAGAGATAGGGAGGGGTGTAGGGGCTGGCGGAGGTTATAGTGATAGGGAGGGGTGTAGGGGCTGGAGCAGGTTACAGAGATAGGGAGGGGTGTAGGGTCTGGAGGAGGTTACAGAGATAGGGAGGGGTGTAGGGACTGGAGGAGGTTACAGAGGTAGGCAGGGTTGTAGGGGCTGGAGGAGGTTACAGAGATAGGGAGGGGTGTCGGTGCTGGAGGAGGTTACAGAGATAGGGAGGGGTGTAGGGGCTGGAGGAGGTTACAGAGCTAGGGAGAGGTGTAGGGGCTGGAGGAGGTTACAGAGATAGGGAGTGGTGTAGGGGCTGGAGGAGGTTACAGAGATAGGGAGGGTGTAGGGGCTGGAGGATGTTACAGGGATAGGGAGGGTTGTAGGGTTTGGAGGAGGTTACAGAGATAGGGAGGGGTGTAGGGGCTGGAGGAGGTTACAGAGATAGGGAGGGTTGTAGGGGCTGGAGGAGGTTACAGAGATAGGGAGGGATGTAGGGGCTGGAGGAGTTTACAGAGATAGGGAGGGGTGTAGGGGCTGGCGGAGGTTACAGTGATAAGGAGGGGTGAAGGGGCAGGAGGAGGTTACAGCGATAGGGAGGGGTGTAGGGCCTGGAGGAGGTTACAGAGATAAGGGGCGTTGTAGGGGCTGTAGGAGGTTACAGAGATAGGGAGGGTTGTAGGGGCTGGAGGAGGTTACAGAGATAGGGTTGTAGGGACTCGAGCAGGTTACAGACATACGGAGGGGTGTGGAGGCTGGAGGAGGTTACAGAGGTAGGGAGGGTTGTAGGGGCTGGAGGAGGTTACAGAGATAGGGAGGGGTGTAGGGTCTGGAGGAGGTTACAGAGATAGGGAGGGTTGTAGGTGCTGGAGGAGGTTACAGAGATAGGGCGTGTTGTAGGGGCTGGTGGAGGTTACCGAGATAGGGAGGGTTGTAGGAGCTGGAGGAGGTTACAGAGATAGGGAGGGGTGTAAAGGCTGGTGGAGGTTACGGAGATAGGGAGGGTTGTAGGATCTGGAGGAGGTTACAGGGATAGGGAGGGGTGTAGGTGCTGGAGGAGGTTACAGAGATAGGGAGGGGTGTAGGTGCTGGAGGAGGTTACAGTGATAGGGAGGGGTGTAAGGGCTGGAGGAGGTTACAGAGATAGGGAGGTTTGTAGGGACTGGAGGAGGTTACAGAGGTAGGGAGGGTTGTAGGGGCTGGAGGAGGTTACAGACATAGGGAGGGGTGTAGGTGCTGGAGGAGGTTACAGAGATAGGGAGGGGTGTAGGGGCTGGAGGAGGTTACAGAGATAGGGAGGGGTGTAGGGGCTGGAGGAGGTTACAGAGATAGGGAGTGGGTTAGGGGCTGGAGGAGGTTACAGAGATAGGGAGGGGTGTAGGGGCTGGAGGATGTTACAGGGATAGGGAGGGTTGTAGGGTTTGGAGGAGGTTACAGAGATAGGGAGGGGTGTAGGGGCTGGAGGAGGTTACAGAGATAGGGAGGGTTGTAGGGGCTGGAGGAGGTTACAGAGATAGGGAGGGCTGTAGTGGCTGGCGGAGGTTACAGTGATTGGGAGGGGTGTAGGGGCTGGAGGAGGTTACAGAGATAGGGAGGGGTGTAGGGGCTGTAGGAGGTTACAGAGATAGGGAGGGGTGTAGGGGCTGGCGGAGGTTACTGTGATAGGGAGGGGTGTAGGGGCTGGAGGAGGTTTCAGAGATAGGGAGGGGTGTAGGGGCTGGAGCAGGTTACAGAGATAGGGAGGGGTGTAGGTGCTGGAGGAGGTTACAGAGATAGGGGGGGTGTAGGGGCTGGAGAAGGTTACAGAGATAGGGAGGGTTGTAGGGGCTGGAGGAGGTTACAGAGATAGGGAGCGGTGTAGGGGCTGGAGGAGGTTACAGAGATAGGGAGGGGTGTAGGGGCTGGAGGAGGTTACAGAGATAGGGAGGGGTGTAGTGGCTGGAGGAGGTTACAGAGATAGGGAGGGGTGTAGGGACTGGAGGAGGTTACAGAGATAGGGAGGGTTGTTGGGGCTGGAGGAGGTTACAGAGATAGGGAGGGGTGTAGGGGCTGGAGGAGGTTACAGAGATAGGGAGGGTTGTTGGGGCTGGAGGAGGTTACAGAGATAGGGAGGGGTGTAGGGGCTGGAGGACGTTACAGAGATAGGGAGGGGTG
Organism: Isurus oxyrinchus; assembly: GCA_026770705.1. Lineage (NCBI taxonomy): Eukaryota > Metazoa > Chordata > Chondrichthyes > Lamniformes > Lamnidae > Isurus > Isurus oxyrinchus. The sequence continues at coordinate 140,428 of JANJGN010001207.1, read as the reverse complement.
TAGGGGCTGGAGGAGGTTACAGAGATAGGGATGGTTGTAGGGGCTGGAGGAGTTTACAGAGATAGGGAGAGGTGTAGGGGCTGGAGGAGGTTACAGAGATAGGGAGGGGTGTAGGGGCTGGAGGAGGTTACAGAGATAGGGAGGGTTTTTGGTGCTGGAGGAGGTTACAGAGATAGGGAGGGGTGTAGGGGCTGGAGGAGGTTACAGAGATAGGGAGGGGTGTAGGTGATGGAGGAGGTTACAGAGATAGGGAGGGTGTAGGGGCCAGAGGAGTTTACAGAGATAGGGAGGGGTGTAGGGGCTGGAGGAGGTTACAGAGATAGGGAGATATGTAGGCGCTGGAGGAGGTTACAGAGATAGGGAGGGGTGTAGGGGCTGGAGGTGGTTACTGAGATAGGGAGGGGTGTAGGGGCTGGAGGAGGTTACTGAGATAGGGAGGGGTGTAGGGGCTGGAGGAGGTTACAGAGATAGGGAGGGGTGTAGGGGCTGGAGGAGGTTACAGAGATAGGGAGGGGTGTAGGGGCTGGAGGAGGTTACAGTGATAGGGAGGGGTGTAGGAGTTGGAGGAGATTACAGAGATAGGGAGTGGTGTAGGGGCTGGAGGAGGTTACTGAGATAGGGAGGGTTGTAGGGGCTGGAGGAGGTTACAGAGATAGGGAGGGCTGTAGGGGCTGGAGGAGGTTACAGAGATAGGGAGTGGTGTAGGGGCTGGAGGAGGTTACTGAGATAGGGAGGGGTGTAGGGGCTGGAGGAGGTTACAGAGATAGGGAGGGGTGTAGGGGCTGGAGGAGGTTACAGAGATAGGGAGTGGTGTAGGGGCTGGTGGAGGTTACAGAGATAGGGAGCGGTGTAGGGGCTGGAGGAGATTACAGAGATAGGGAGGGGTGTAGGGGCTGGAGGAGGTTACAGAGATTGGGAGGGGTGTAGGGAGTGGAGGAGGTTACAGTGGTAGGGAGGGGTGTAGGGGCTGGAGGAGGTTACAGAGATAGGGAGGGGTGTAGGGAGTGGAGGAGGTTACAGTGGTAGGGAGGGGTGTAGGGGCTGGAGGAGGTTACAGAGATAGGGAGGGGTGTAGGGGCTGGAGGAGGTTACAGAGATAGGGAGGGTTGTAAGGGCTGGAGGAGGTAACAGAGATAGGGAGGGGTGTAGGGGCTGGAGGATGTTACAGAGATAGGGAGGGGTGTAGGGTCTGGAGGAGGTTACAGAGATAGGGAGGGGTGTAGGGTCTGGAGGAGGTTACAGAGATAGGGAGGGGTGTAGGGGCTCGAGGAGTTTACAGAGATAGGGAGGGGTGTAGGGGCTGGAGGAGGTTACAGAGATAGGGAGGGGTGTAGGGGCTCGAGGAGTTTACAGAGATAGGGAGGGTTGTAAGGGCTGGAGGAGGTTACAGAGATAGGGAGGGGTGTAGGTCCTGGAGGAGGTTACAGAGATTGGGAGGGTTGTAGGGGCTGGAGGAGGTTACAGAGATAGGGAGGGGTGTAGGGGCTGGAGGAGGTTACAGTGATAGGGAGGGGTGTTGGGGCTGGAGGAGGTTACAGAGATAGGGAGGGGTGTAGGGGCTGGAGGAGGTTACAGAGATTGGGAGGGGTATAGGGGCTGGAGGAGGTTACAGAGATAGGGAGGGGTGTAGGGGCTGGAGGAGGTTACAGAGATAGGGAGGGGTGTAGGGGCTGGAGGAGGTTACAGAGATAGGGAGGGTTGTAGGGGCTGGAGGAGGTTACAGAGATAGGGAGGGGTGTAGGGGCTGGAGGAGGTTACAGAGATAGGGAGGGGTGTAGGGGCTGCAGGAGTTTACAGAGATAGGGAGGGTTGTAGGGGCTGGAGGAGGTTACAGAGATAGGGAGGGGTGTAGGGACTGGAGGAGGTTACAGAGATAGGGAGGGGTGTAGGGGCTGGAGGAGGTTACAGGGGTAGGGAGGGGTTGTAGGGGCTGGAGGAGGTTACAGAGATAGGGAGCGGCGTAGGGGCTGGAGGAGGTTACAGAGATCGGGAGGGGTGTAGGGGCTGGAGGAGGTTACAGAGCTATGGAGGGTTGTAGGGGCTGGAGGAGGTTACAGAGATAGGGAGGGGTGTAGGGGCTGGAGGAGGTGACAGGGGTAGGGAGTGTTGTAGGGGCTGGAGGAGTTTACAGAGATAGGGAGGGCTGTAGAGGCTGGAGAAGTTCACAGAGAAAGGGATGGCTGTAGCTGCTGGACAAGGTTGCAGAGAGAGGCAGGGGTGTAGGGGCCAGAGGAGTTTACAGAGATAGGGAGGGGTGTAGGGGCCAGAGGAGTTTACAGAGATAGGGAGGGGTGTAGGGGCTGGAGGAGGTTACAGAGATAGGGAGGGTGTAGGGGCTGGAGGAGGTGACAGGGGTAGGGAGGGGGGTGGGATTTGTACACCGTGCTGAGAATTTGAAGGGGGATGTGTTTCACTGAGCCAGTGCCGTGCAGCCGGCTCGCTGGGTGAGCAGGGTTCCAGTCACTATTACAAAAGCAAAAAGCTGCGGGCGCTGGGAATCAGAAACAAAAACACCTGGGAAAACTCAGCAGGTCTGAGTTCTGTTGAAGAGCCGTAGGGACTGGAAACGTTCACTGTGTTCCCCTCCGCACCGGCTGTCAGACCTGCTGAGTTTTTCCGGCTCTTTTTATTTTTGTTCCAGTCACAATTGTCGCCTAGGAAGCCGCCGCCCAGGCATTTGTTCTCTCGTTCTGCACATCATTATCTGTCGAGTAATGAATTTTCTCCCCCTGTCCTTTCTCGCATCCCCAACACTCTCCAGTCGATCATTTCCGGAATATTTGCCATTCACTGTGCTGAATCTCCGACCGAGCAGTTTGTAAGTACCGAGCGCTAAAGTGTTCCGTGGGCTTTCGGGAATTGCTTGAGCAGATGGGGTTCCTTTGCTCGAAGAGAAGGCGGGAGGACCAAGGGCTGGCCTGGTAGATGCATCCCGGAGATGATGAGTTGCGTTTGTTGGCGGAGATGGCTCCTCGCAACAGGAGGAGAAGGTTCAGGCTGAGCTGAGTCCCAGAGGACTGGCAGCGGCGGGGGGTTAGGGGAGGTTGGGAGAGAGGGGGGAGGTGGATTGCGGACTTAGAGTGGAGGCCTCAGCGCAGAGAGGGTCCCTGAAAATAGACGTGGCCCTCCGATGAGGGACATCATGTTTTGACAGATGAGTGTTAGAAGCCGGGGGTGGGGTGGGGAGGGGGGCTGGCGGCGGGCGGTGGGCCATGCCATAGTGGGTTGGGCCTTGAGGAAGGGCTAGGTCCTGGTGTTGAGGTTATGAGGTGAGTCGTCGGGGGCTGTTTCACGTTCTGAACAGATGCTTTACCTTTGCAGAAAAAGACCACGTTAGTGGTTAACGCCCTCCATGTCGCCAGTACATTGATTGCCATCTGCATGTATGGCATGTCAACGAGTCTCTCCTTATTGCTCGCCTTCGACTACCTCCCAGTAAGTGATACACTCATCCAGCTGTCAGGTTGTTCCTTGTGGCAGTGGGGGGAGCTGGTGGGGGAAGCATGCGACAATTTCAGGACTGCCCCACCTGCTGGAAGCATTGACCCCAGTGCATCACTCATAGCGGTTACTCCCTCTGTCAATGCAGCCCCTCCAAGAGTGCAGCGCTCCCTCAGTACTGAACCTCTGATAGTGTAGCGTTCACTCAGTACTGAGCCTCTGACGGTGTGGCACTCCCTCAGTACTGACCCTCCGACAGTGCGACGATCCCTCAGTACTGACCCTCCGACAGTGTGATGATCCCTCAGTACTGACCCTCCGACAGTGCGGTGCTCCCTCAGTACTGACCCTCCGACAGTGCGGCGCTCCCTCAGTACTGACCCTCCGACAGTGCAGCACTCCCTCAGTACTGACCCTCCGACAGTGCGGCGCTCCCTCAGTACTGACCCTCCGACAGTGTGACGATCCCTCAATACTGACCCTCCGACAGTGCGGCGCTCCCTCAGTACTGACCCTCCGACAGTGCGGTGCTCCCTCAGTACTGACCCTCCGACAGTGCGGTGCTCCCTCAGTGCTGACCCTCCGAAAGTACAGTCCTCCCTCAGTACTGACCCTCCGACAGTGCGGCACTCCCTCAGTACTGACCCTCCAACAGTGCAGCACTCCCTCAGTACTGACCCTCTGACAGTGCGGTGCTCCTTCAGTACTGACCCTCCGACAGTGCGGCACTCCCTCAGTACTGACCCTCCAACAGTGCGGCGCTCCCTCAGTACTGACCCTCCGACAGTGCGGTGCTCCCTCAGTACTGACCCTCCGACAGTGCGGTGCTCCCTCAGTACTGACCCTCCGACAGTGCAGTACTCCCTCAGTACTGACCCTCCGACAGTGCGGCACTCCCTCAGTATTGACCCTCCGACAGTGCAGCACTCCCTCAGTACTGACCCTCTGACAATGCGGTGCTCCCTCAGTACTGACCCTCCGACAGTGCGGCACTCCCTCAGTACTGACCCTCCGACAGTGCGGCACTCCCTCAGTACTGACCCTCTGACAGTGCGGCACTCCCTCAGTACTGACCCTCTGACAGTGCGGCACTCCCTCAGTACTGACCCTCCGACAGTGCGGCACTCCCTCAGTACTGACCCTCTGACAGTGCGGCACTCCCTCAGTACTGACCCTCCGACAGTGTGGTGGTCCCTCCGTACTGACCCTCTGACAGTGCGGCACTCCCTCAGTACTGACCCTCTGACAGTGCGGCACTCCCTCAGTACTGACCCTCCGACAGTCCGGCACTCCCTCAGCACTGACCCTCCGACAGTGTGGGACTCCCTCAGTACTGACCCTCTGACAGTGCGGCACTCCCTCAGTACTGACCCTCCGACAGTGTGGTGGTCCCTCAGTACTGACCGTCCGACAGTGCGGTGGTCCCTCAGTACTGACCCCCTAACAGCATTGCACTTTCTCAATTATCGATATACATCCCAAGGCTCGGAGGGGCAGTGAGGTCCTCACTGAGCCGCTGTTGACATAATGACATCCTCTGAAACACAGAGCTCTTGTGCAAGTTGGTACATTTACCAGGTGATAACCTGAGTTTTAACCTTTTCCAGATATTACCATTGAAGCTAACGTGTGTGCTTATTGGTTTCTGCGTGTGGAATTTGTTCGTCACATTCCCGGTTTGCATGGCATACTATCACTACGTAAGTCAGGCTACCTCCCCGTCAAGGGCTGGAATCCAATATCGCTCAATTGTCAATGCAACAGAAAATCACAATCACAGCTATCAACCAATTACTCAAATTGAGGCTTTCATAGTTTAACTTATTTGAATACTAATCCAGGGTACAGTAGTGGAGGGTTACGTTACTGGACTAATAATCCAGGGTACAGTAGTATAGGGGTTACGTTACTGGACTAATAATCCAGGGTACAGTAGTGGAGGGGTTACGTTACTGGACTAATAATCCAGGGTACAGTAGTGTAGGGGTTACGTTACTGGACTAATAATCCAGGGTACAGTTGTGTAGGGGTTACGTTACTGGACTAATAATCCAGGGTACAGTTGTGTAGGGGTTACGTTACAGGACTAATAATCCAGTGTGCAGTACTGTAGGGGTTACGTTACTGGACTAATAATCCAGTGTGCAGTAGTGCAGGGGTTACGTTACTGGACTAATAATCCAAGGTACAGTAGGGTAGGGGTTACGTTACTGGACTAATAATCCAGGGTACAGTAGTGTAGGTGTTACGTTACTGGACTAATCATCCAGGGTACAATAGTGTAGGGGTTACGTTACTGGACGAATAATCCAGGGTACAGTAGTGTAGGGGTTACGTTACTGGACTAATAATCCAGTGTACAGTAGTGTAGGGGTTATGTTACAGGACTAATAATCCAGTGTGCAGTACTGTAGGGGTTACGTTACTGGACTAATAATCCAGTGTGCAGTAGTGCAGGGGTTACGTTACTGGACTAATAATCCAGGGTACCGTAGTGTAGTGTTATGTTACTGGACTAATAATCCAGGGTACAGTAGTGTAGGTGTTTGGTTACTGGACTAATAATCCAGGGTACAGTAGTCTAGCGGTTACGTTACTGGAATAATAATCCAGAGAACAGTAGCGTAGGGGTTATGTTACAGGACTAATAATCCAGTGTGCAGTACTGTAGGGGTTACGTTACTGGACTAATAATCCAGGGTTCATTAGGGTAGGGGTCATGTTACTGGACTAATAATCCAGGGTACAATAAGGTAGGGGTCACGTTACTGGACTAATAATCCAGGGTAGAGTCGTGTAGGGCTTACTTTACTGGACTAATAATCCAGGGTACAGTAGTGTAGGGGATACGTTACTGGACTAATAATACAGGGTACAATGGCATAGGGGTTATGTTAGTGGACTAATACTCCAGGGTACAGTAGTGTAGGGGTTACGTTACTGGACTAATAATCCAGGGTACAGTAGTGTAGGGGTTACGTTTCTGGACTAATATTCCAGGGTACAGTAGTGTTGGGATTACGTTACTGGATTAATAATCCAGGGAACAGTAGTGTGGGGTGACATTACTGGACTAATAAGCCAGAATACAGTAGTGTAGGGCTTACTTTACTGGAATAATAATGCAGGGAACAATAGCGTAGGGGTTATGTTACTGGACTAATAATTCAGGATACGGTAGTGTATGGGTTACGTTGCTGGACTAATAATCCAGGGTACGGTAGCATTGAGGATACGTTACTGTACTAATAATCCTGGGTACATTAGTGTTGGGGTCATGTTACTGGACTAATAATCCAGGGTACAGTAGTGTAGGGGTTACATTACTGGAATAATAATCCAGGGTACAGTAGTGTAGGGGTTACATGACTGGACTAATAATCCAGGGTACAGTAGTGTAGGGGATGCATTACTGGACTAATAATCCAGGGTACAGTAGTGTATGGGATATATTACTGGACTAAAAATCCAGGGTACAGTAGTGTAGGGGATACGTTACTGGACTAATAATCCAGGGTGCAGTACTGTAGGAGTTACATTACTGGACTAATAATCCAGGATGCAGTAGTGTAGGGCTTACTTTACTGGACTAATAATCCAGGGTACAGTAGTGTAGGGGATACGTTACTGGACTAATAATACAGGGTACAATGGCATAGGGGTTATGTTAGTGGACTAATACTCCAGGATACAGTAGTGTAGGGGTTACGTTTCTGGACTAATAATCCAGGGAACAGTAGTATGGGGTGACATTACTGGACTAATAATCCAGAATACAGTAGTGTTGGGCTTACTTTACGGGAATAATAATGCAGGGAACAATAGCGTAGTGGTTATGTTACTGGACTAATAATTCAGGGTACGGTAGTGTATGGGTTACGTTACTGGACTAATAATCCAGCATACAGTGGTGTTTGGGTTACGTTACTGTACTAATAATCCAGGGTTCAGTAGTGTAGGGGTTACGTTACTGGACTAATAATCTCGGGTACAGTAGTGTAGGGGTTACGTTACAGGACTAATAATCCAGTGTGCAGTACTGTAGGGGTTACGTTACTGGACTAATAATCCAGTGTGCAGTAGTGCAGAGGTTACGTTACTGGACTAATAATCCAAGGTACAGTAGGGTAGGGGTTACGTTACTGGACTAATAATCCAGGGTACAGTAGTGTAGGTGTTACGTTACTGGACTAATCATCCAGGGTACAATAGTGTAGGGGTTACGTTACTGGACGAATAATCCAGGGTACAGTAGTGTAGGGGTTACGTTACTGGACTAATAATCCAGTGTACAGTAGTGTACGGGTTATGTTACAGGACTAATAATCCAGTGTGCAGTACTGTAGGGGTTACGTTACTGGACTAATAATCCAGTGTGCAGTAGTGCAGGGGTTACGTTACTGGACTAATAATCCAGGGTACCGTAGTGTAGTGTTATGTTACTGGACTAATAATCCAGGGTACAGTAGTGTAGGTGTTTGGTTACTGGACTAATAATCCAGGGTACAGTAGTCTAGCGGTTACGTTACTGGAATAATAATCCAGAGAACAGTAGCGTAGGGGTTATGTTACAGGACTAATAATCCAGTGTGCAGTACTGTAGGGGTTATGTTACTGGACTAATAATCCAGGGTTCATTAGGGTAGGGGTCATGTTACTGGACTAATAATCCAGGGTACAATAAGGTAGGGGTCACGTTACTGGACTAATAATCCAGGGTAGAGTCGTGTAGGGCTTACTTTACTGGACTAATAATCCAGGGTACAGTAGTGTAGGGGATACGTTACTGGACTAATAATACAGGGTACAATGGCATAGAGGTTATGTTAGTGGACTAATACTCCAGGGTACAGTAGTGTAGGGGTTACGTTACTGGACTAATAATCCAGGGTACAGTAGTGTAGGGGTTACGTTTCTGGACTAATATTCCAGGGTACAGTAGTGTTGGGATTACGTTACTGGATTAATAATCCAGGGAACAGTAGTATGGGGTGACATTACTGGACTAATAAGCCAGAATACAGTAGTGTAGGGCTTACTTTACTGGAATAATAATGCAGGGAACAATAGCGTAGGGGTTATGTTACTGGACTAATAATTCAGGATACGGTAGTGTATGGGTTACGTTGCTGGACTAATAATCCAGGGTACGGTAGCATTGAGGATACGTTACTGTACTAATAATCCTGGGTACATTAGTGTTGGGGTCATGTTACTGGACTAATAATCCAGGGTACAGTAGTGTAGGGGTTACATTACTGGAATAATAATCCAGGGTACAGTAGTGTAGGGGTTACATTACTGGACTAATAATCCAGGGTACAGTAGTGTAGGGGATGCATTACTGGACTAATAATCCAGGGTACAGTAGTGTATGGGATATATTACTGGACTAATAATCCAGGGTACAGTAGTGTAGGGGATACATTACTGGACTAATAATCCAGGGTGCAGTACTGTAGGAGTTACATTACTGGACTAATAATCCAGGATGCAGTAGTGTAGGGCTTACTTTACTGGACTAATAATCCAGGGTACAGTAGTGTAGGGGATACGTTACTGGACTAATAATACAGGGTACAATGGCATAGGGGTTATGTTAGTGGACTAATACTCCAGGATACAGTAGTGTAGGGGTTACGTTTCTGGACTAATAATCCAGGGAACAGTAGTATGGGGTGACATTACTGGACTAATAATCCAGAATACAGTAGTGTTGGGCTTACTTTACTGGAATAATAATGCAGGGAACAATAGCGTAGGGGTTATGTTACTGGACTAATAATTCAGGGTACGGTAGTGTATGGGTTACGTTACTGGACTAATAATCCAGCATACAGTGGTGTTTGGGTTACGTTACTGTACTAATAATCCAGGGTTCAGTAGTGTAGGGGTTACGTTACTGGACTAATAATCCCGGGTACAGTAGTTTAGGGGTTATGTTACAGGACTAATAATCCAGTGTGCAGTACTGTAGGGGTTACGTTACTGGACTAATAATCCCGGGTACAGTAGTGTAGGGGTTACATTACTGGACTAATAATACGGGATACAGTAGTGTTTGGATTACGTTACTGGACTGATAATCCGGGGTACAGTAGTGTAGCGGGTTACGTTATTGGACTAATAATCCTGGGTACAGTAGTGTAGGGGATGCATTACTGGACTAATAATCCTGGGTACAGTAGTGTAGGGGTTTCGTTACTGGACTAATCATCCAGGGTACAGTAGTGTAGGGGTTAGGTTACTGGACTAATAATCCAGGGTACAGTAGTGTAGGGGTTACGTTACTGGACTAATAATCCAGGGTACAGTAATGTTGGGGTTACGTTGCTGAACTAATCATCCACGGTACAGTAGCGTTGAGGATACGTTACTGTACTAATAATCCTGGGTACAGTAGTGTTAGGGTCATGTTACTGAACTAATAATCCAGGGTACAGTAGTGCAGGGATTATGTTACAGGACTAATAATCCAGGGTACAGTAGTGTAGGGGTTACGTTACTGGACTAATATTCCTGGGTACAGTAGTTTAGGGGTTACATTACTGGACTAATAATCCCGGGTACAGTAGTGTAGGGGTTATGTTACTGAACTAATAATCCAGGGTACAGTAGTGCACGGGTTACGTTACTGGATTTATAATCCAGGGTACTGTAGTGTAGGGGATACATTACTGGACTAATAATCCAGGGTACAGTAGTTTAGAGGATACGTTACTGGTCTAATAATCCAGGCTACTGTAGTGTAGGGGTCATGTTACTGGACTCATAATCCAGGGTATAATAGTGTCGGGGGTTACGTTACTGGACTAATAATCCAGGGTACAGTAGTGTAGAGGTTACGTTACTGGATTAATAATCCTGGGTACAGTAGTGTAGGGGTCATAATACAGGGCTAATAATCCAGGGAACAGTAGTGTAGGCTTTACGTTACTGGACTAATAATCCAGGGTACAATAATGTAGGGGTTACGTCACTGGATGAATAATCCAGGGTACAGTAGTGTAGGGGTTACGTTACTAGACTAATAATCCAGTGTACAGTAGTGTAGGGGTTACGTTACAGCACTAATAATCCAGTGTACAGTAGGGTAGGGGTTACGTTACTGGACTAATAATCCAGTGTACAGTAGTGCAGGGGTTACGTTACTGTACTAATAATCCAGGGTACAGTAGTGTAGGTGTTACGTTACTGGACTAATAATCCAGGGTACAGTAGTGTAGGGTTTACGTTACTGGACGAATAATCCAGGGTACAGTAGTGTAGGTGTTACGTTACTGGACTAATAATCCAGGGTACAGTAGTGTAGGGTTTACATTACTGGATGAATAATCCAGGGTACAGTAGTGTAGGGGTTACGTTACTGGACTAATAATCCAGTGTACAGTAGTGTAGGGGTTACGTTACAGGACTAATAATCCAGTGTGCAGTACTGTAGGGGTTACGTTACTGGACTAATAATCCAGGGTGCAGTAGGGTAGGGGTCACGTTACTGGACTAATAATCCAGGGTACAGTAGTGTAGGGGTCACATTAGTGGACTAATAATCCAGGGTACAATAAGGTAGGGGTCACGTTACTGGACTAATAATCCAGAGTAGAGTCATGTAAGGGTTTACATTACTGGACTAATAATCCAGGGACATTAATGTAGGGTTTATATTACTGGACTAATAATCCAGGGTACAGTAGTTTAGGGGTTACATTACTGGGACTAATAATCCAGGGTACAGTTGTGTAGGGTTTACATTACTGGACTAATAATCCAGCGTACAGTAGTGTAGGGGATACATTACTGGACTAATAATCCAGGGTACAGTAGTGTAAGGGTTACTTTACTGGACTAATAATCCAGGGTACAGTAGTGTAGGGGTCACATTAGTGGACTAATAATCCAGGGTACAATAAGGTAGGGGTCACGTTACTGGACTAATAATCCAGAGTAGAGTCGTGTAAGGGTTTACATTACTGGACTAATAATCCAGGGACATTAATGTAGGGTTTATATTACTGGACTAATAATCCAGGGTACAGTAGTTTAGGGGTTTCATTACTGGGACTAATAATCCAGGGTACAGTTGTGTAGGGTTTACATTACTGGACTAATAATCCAGCGTACAGTAGTGTAGGGGATACATTACTGGACTAATAATCCAGGGTACAGTAGTGTAGGGGATACGTTACTGGACTAATAATCCAGGGTACAGTAGTGTAGGGGATACATTACTGGACTAATAATCCAGGGTACAGTAGTGTAGGTGTTACGTTACTGGACTAATAATCCAGGGTACAGTAGTGTAGGGGATACATTACTGGACTAATAATCCAGGGTACAGTAGTGTAGGTGTTACGTTACTGGACTAATAATCCAGGGTACAGTAGTGTAGGTGTTACATTACTGGACTAATAATCCAGGGTACAGTAGTGTAGGTGTTACGTTACTGGACTAATAATCCAGGGTACAGTAGTGTAGGGGATACATTACTGGACTAATAATCCCGGGTACTGTAGTGTAGGGGATACATTACTGGACTAATAATCCAGGGTACAGTAGTGCAGGGGATACATTACTGGACTAATAATCCAGGGTACAGTAGTGCAGGGGATACATTATTGGACTAATAATCCAGGGTACAGTAGTGTTGGGGTTACGTTACTGGATTAATAATCCAGGGTACAGTAGTGTAGGTGTTACGTTACTGGACTAATAATCCAGGGTACAGTAGTGTAGGGGTTACGTTACTGGACTAATAATCCAGGGTACAGTAGTGTAGGGGTTACGTTACTGGACTAATAATCCAGGGTACAGTAGTGTAGGGGTTACGTTACTGGACTAATAATCCAGTTTACAGTAGTATAGGGGTTACGTTACTGGACTAATAATCCAGGGTACAGTAGTGTTGGGGTTACGTTACTGGAGTAATAATCCAGGGTACAGTAGTGTTGGGGTTACGTTACTGGAGTAATAATCCAGCGTACAGTGGTGTGAGGGTTACATTTGTGGTTGGTAATCCAGGGTACTGCAGTGTTTGGTGTCGTGTGGAACTTTCCTGCTGCTGTGATTCCTGACGCTGCTTTCTTCTGTCGACAGTACCCCAGAGTGAGGAGGCACCAGCACCGCTAGCGATCGTTACAGGAGGGCGGGTCCTTTGCAGGAACAAGCAGCTCACCCTGCTGTCCTGGGACAGAGGGCGAGAAGGAATGGTCCATCCGCCCTCATCCGTGGAGCACCTCTTGCCTTTCCTGCAGTAATAGAAGCTTTGAGGTTGGACATGTTCAGTGTTTGTAGCCCCTCCCTGAAAGCTCTCCAGTTGTTTCAACATTGAACAGTGACCTCAATTCATCTAGCGCCACAATCTGTTCCCTCGCGCAGGATTAGGAATGAAGAGGGTTGGGGCGGTGTGTTAGGGTGTTCACCGTCCCTCTGGCTTCTTACTGAAAGGCGCTGTACTCAGCTCTGTCCCCTCCTATACCCACTAGATAATAGCCTTGCCTCTATTCCTAATTCCCTCCCTCGCTCCTGTACCCTACCTTCCCTCCCTCTCTATCTCAGGATGTCAGTCACTGTCGGCTGCACATGCACCTTGAACCAGGGCGGGTGGAGAGTTTTGATGCTCATTTCGTTTGTCCCTCACATTGAAAAGGAGCCTATTCCCAACATTGGCCCTCTGTTCATTTCTCTTGGCCCCTTCTATGCTTTAAGGTCTTTCTTTCTCCCTCCCTGTCTCTTTCACCTCGCTGCCTCACCATCCCTCTCTCTGTTGCTCTCCATCTTTCTCTGTAGCTCTTTCTGTCTTTCCATCTCTCTCTCCGTCAGTCATTGTCTCTCTATCTCTCTCTTCCTGTCTCTCCCACTCACTCTCTGTCTCTTTCTCTCTGCCTCTCCTTGTCTCGCTCTCTCTCTCTGTCTCTCTCTCTCCCTCTGTGTGTCTCTCTCTCTCCCTCTGTGTGTCTCTCTCCCCCTCAGTCTCTGACTCTCTCTCTCCCTCAGTGTCTGTCTCTCTCTCTCCCTCAGTGTCTGTCTCTCTCTCTCCCTCTGTGTGTCTCCCTCCCCCTCAGTGTCTGTCTCTCTCTCTCCCTCAGTGTCTGTCTCTCTCTCTCCCTCAGTGTCTGTCTCTCTCTCTCCCTCTGTGTGTCTCTCTCTCTCTCTCTGTGTGTCTCTCTCTTCCTCAGTGTCTGTCTCTCTCTCTCCCTCAGTGTCTGTCTCTCTCTCTCCCTCAGTGTCTGTCTCTCTCTCTCCCTCTGTGTGTCTCTCTCTCTCCCTCTGTGTGTCTCTCTCTTCCTCAGTGTCTGTCTCTCTCTCTCCCTCAGTGTCTGTCTCTCTCTCTCTCCCTCAGTGTCTGTCTCTCTCTCTCCCTGTGTCTGTCTCTCTCTCTCTCCCTCAGTGTCTGTCTCTCTCTCTCCCTCAGTGTCTGTCTCTCTCTCTCCCTCAATGTCTGTCTCTCTCTCTCCCTCAATGTCTGTCTCTCTCTCTCTCCCTCAATGTCTGTCTCTCTCTCTCCCTCAATGTATGTCTCTCTCTCTCTCTGTGTGTGTCTCTCTCTCTCCCTCTGTGTGCGTCTCTCTCTCTCCCTCAGTGTCTGTCTCTCTTTTTTTCTCTGTCTCTCTTGCTCTCTCCCTATTTCTGTCTGTGTCTGCCTCTCTCCCTCCCTCAGTGTCTGTCTCTCTCTCTCTCCCTCAGTGTCTGTCTCTCTCTCTCCCTCAGTGTCTGTCTCTCTCTCTCTCCCTCAGTGTCTGTCTCTCTCTCTCCCTCTGTGTCTCTCTCTCTCCCTCAGTGTCTGTCTCTCTCTCTCCCTCAATGTCTGTCTCTCTCCCTCCCTGTGTCTGTTTCTCTCTCTCCCTCAGTGTCTGTCTCTCTCTCTCCCTCTGTGTCTCTCTCTCTCCCTCAGTGTCTGTCTCTCTCTCTCCCTCAATGTCTGTCTCTCTCCCTCCCTGTGTCTGTTTCTCTCTCTCCCTCAGTGTCTGTCTCTCTCTCTCTTTTTTTCTCTGTCTCTCTTGCTCTCTCCCTATTTCTGTCTGTGTCTGCCTCTCTCCCTCCCTCTGTGTCTCTCTCTCTCCCTCTGTGTGTCTCTCTCTCTCCCTCTGTGTGTGTCTCTCTCTCTCCCTCAGTGTCTCTCTCTCTCTTTTTTTCTCTGTCTCTCTTGCTCTCTCCCTATTTCTGTCTGTGTCTGCCTCTCTCCCTCCCTCTGTGTCTCTCTCCCTCCCTCTGTGTCTCTCTCTCTCCCTCTGTGTGTGTCTCTCTCCCTCCCTCAGTGTCTCTCTCTCTTTTTTTCTCTGTCTCTCTTGCTCTCTCCCTATTTCTGTCTGTGTCTGCCTCTCTCCCTCCCTCTGTGTCTCTCTCTCTCCCTCTGTGTGTCTCTCTCCCTCCCTCAGTGTCTCTCTCTCTCTTTTTTTCTCTGTCTCTCTTGCTCTCTCCCTATTTCTGTCTGTGTCTGCCTCTCTCCCTCCCTCTGTGTCTCTCTCTCTCCCTCTGTGTGTCTCTCTCCCTCCCTCAGTGTCTGTCTCTCTCTCTCTCCCTCAGTGTCTGTCTCTCTCTCTCCCTCAGTGTCTGTCTCTCTCTCTCTCCCTCAGTGTCTGTCTCTCTCTCTCCCTCTGTGTCTCTCTCTCTCCCTCAGTGTCTGTCTCTCTCTTCCTCAGTGTCTGTCTCTCTCTCTCCCTCTGTGTCTCTCTCTCTCCCTCAGTGTCTGTCTCTCTCTCTCCCTCAGTGTCTGTCTCTCTCTTCCTCAGTGTCTGCCTCTCTCCCTCCCTCTGTGTCTCTCTCTCTCCCTCTGTGTGTTTCTCTCCCTCCCTCTGTGTCTCTCTCTCTCCCTCTGTGTGTCTCTCTCTCTCCCTCTGTGTGTGTCTCTCTCTCTCCCTCAGTGTCTCTCTCTTTTTTTCTCTGTCTCTCTTGCATCTCCCTATTTCTGTCTGTGTCTGCCTCTCTCCCTCCCTCTGTGTCTCTCTCTCTCCCTCTGTGTGTCTCTCTCCCTCCCTCAGTGTCTCTCTCTCTCTTTTTTTCTCTGTCTCTCTTGCATCTCCCTATTTCTGTCTGTGTCTGCCTCTCTCCCTCCCTCTGTGTCTCTCTCTCTCCCTCTGTGTGTGTCTCTCTCTCTCCCTCAGTGTCTCTCTCTCTCTTTTTTTCTCTGTCTCTCTTGCTCTCTCCCTATTTCTGTCTGTGTCTGCCTCTCTCCCTCCCTCTGCGTCTGTCTGTCTCCCTCTATCTCTGTCTCCTTCTCTGTCTCTTTGTCTCTCTCTCTCTCTCCCTCTTTCTCTCCCTCTCTCCCTGTAACTCTTACTGACACCTGAATCGTGCAATCTGATTTTGTTTCGGGCTCAGAGCCGCCTGTCAGTGGGGCTGAGAGGGATGGGGGATCATGGAGCCATCAGCTCAAGTTAGGCACAAAGACTCTGGCACCTGTTCATTGCCTGGTGCCCACATCCCAACCCTTCCCAGGGTTAGAACAAGATTGGCCAAAGCACGGTGCCCACTGCAGTTCACTATCCGACCAGCACTGAGGAAGGTCCAGTTGGGAGAGGGGGTGCCCTGTTTACAGTCACACATAAGCGAGAGAGTGGGAGCAGCCAGTCCGCTCCTTCAGAGCAGGAGGTGGGAGCAACCAGTACTAGGGGTTAACGTTCCAGGCTCTGAACCTTAACCCCTGCCCTTAATCGAGGATCCCTTTAAACACCTCAGTACTTGTTCGAACCATCCTGTGTGGGTGCAAGATGCTTAAAAGAATTTTTTATCTTCAAACGCTCAGAACTGCAGGATTCGTCTCAGTTCCCCAAACACAGGATCAGCCTCACAGCCGTTTGAATGTGCTGCAGAAGCTGCTTTTGACAGCGAGCTGTTTTCCCCATGGTCCGATCCATTGAAAGGGCCTGTAAATTATAGACAATAAAGAATATCGAACTTGTTCAGTACGATCGCCTGCTGTCTAATTTCTGTGCTGGGCTTACGTGACAAGACAAAAACTGTTCACCCCAGAGAAGGCATTTTACAGACTTCTTGCCGAAAAATCTCACCAGAGTCCCCGGGGGCTGCCAATAAATACAGACCCATTCCCCGGGGACCCCCTGTAAATACTCACACACTCCCCGGGGACTCCCCTGTAAATACTGACGCACTCCCCGGGGACGCCCTGTAAACACTGACACACTCCCCGGGGACCCCCTGTAAATACTGACACCCTCCCCGGGGACCCACTGTAAATACTGACCCACTCTCTGGGAACCCGCTGTAAATACTGACACACTCCCCGGGGACCCCTTGTAAATACTGACACACTCCCCGGGGACCCCCTGTAAACACTGACACACTCCCCGGGGACCCCCTGTAAATACTGACACCCTCCCCGGGGACCCACTGTAAATACTGACCCACTCTCTGGGAACCCGCTGTAAATACTGACACACTCCTCGGTGACCCCCTGAAAATACTGACACACTCGCCAGGGACCACCTGTAAATAGTGACACACTCCCCGGGGAGCCCCTGTAAATACTGACACACTCGCCAGGGACCACCTGTAAATAGTGACACACTCCCCGGGGACCCCCTGTAAATACTGACACACTCCCCGGGGACACCTGTAAATACTGACACACTCCCCGGGGACCCCCTGTAAATACTGACACACTCCACGGGGACCCCCTGTAAATACTGACACACTCCCTGGGAACCTCCTGTAAATACTGACACACTCCCCGGGGACTCCCCTGTAAATACTGACACACTCCCCGGGGACCCCCTGTAAATACTGACACACTCCCCGGGGACCCCCTGTAAATACTGACACACTCCCTGGGAACCTCCTGTAAATACTGACACACTCCCCGGGGACTCCCCTGTAAATACTGACACACTCCCCGGGGACCCCCTGTAAATACTGACACACTCCCCGGGGACCCCCTGTAAACACTGACACACTCCCCGGGGACCCCCTGTAAATACTGACACCCTCCCCGGGGACCCACTGGAAATACTGACCCACTCTCTGGGAACCCGCTGTAAATACTGACACACTCCCCGGTGACCCCCTGTAAATACTGACACACTCGCCAGGGACCACCTGTAAATAGTGACACACTCCCCGGGGAGCCCCTGTAAATACTGACACACTCGCCAGGGACCACCTGTAAATAGTGACACACTCCCCGGGGACCCCCTGTAAATACTGGCACACTCCCCGGGGACACCCTGTAAATACTGACACATTCCCCGGGGAACCCCCTGTAAATACTGACACACTCCCCGAGGACCCCCTGTAAATACTGACACCCTCCCCGGGGAACCCGCTGTAAATATTGACACACTCCCCGGGGACCCCTCTGTAAATACTAACACACTCCCCGGGGACACCCTGTAAATACTGACACACTCCACAGGGACCCCGTGTAAATACTGACACACTCCCCGGGGACCCCCTGTAAATACTGACACTCCCCGGGGACACCCTGTAAATACTGACACACTCCCCGGGGACCCCCTGTAAATACTGACACACTCCCCAGGGGCACCCTGTAAATACTGACACACTCCCTGGGGACCCCCTGTAAATACTGACACACTCCCCGGGGACACCTGTAAATACTGACACACTCCCCGGGGACACCCTGTAAATACTGACACACTCCACGGGGACCCCCTGTAAATACTGACACACTCCCTGGGAACCCCCTGTAAATACTGACACACTCCCCGGAGACTCCCCTGTAAATACTGACACACTCCCCGGAGACCCCCTGTAAATACTGACACACTCCCCGGGGACCCCCTGTAAATACTGACACACTCCCCGGGGACACCCTGTAAATACTGACCCACTCCCTGGGAACCCGCTGTAAATACTGACACACTCCCCGAGGACCCCCTGTAAATACTGACACCCTCCCCGGGGAACCTGCTGTAAATACTGACACACTCCCCGGGAACCCCCTGTAAATACTGACACACTCCCCGGGGACCCCCTGTAAATACTGACACACTCCCCGGGGACCCCCTGTAAATACTAACACACTCCCCGGGGACCCCCTGTAAATACTGACACACACCCCGTGGACCCCCCTGTAAATACTGACACACTCCCCGGGGACCCCCTGTAAATACTGACACACTCCCCGGGGACCCCCTGTAAATACTGACACACTCCCTGGAGACCCCCTGTAAATACTGACACACTCCCCGGGGACCCCCTGTAAATACTGACACACTCCCTGGAGACCCCCTGTAAATACTGACACACTCCCCGGGGAACCCTTGTAAATACTGACACACTCCCCGGGCACCCCCTGTAAATACTGACACACTCCCCGGGGACCCCCTGTAAATACTGACACACTCCCTGGAGACCCCCTGTAAATACTGACACACTTCCCGGGGACCCCCTGTAAATACTGACACACTCCCCGGGTACCCCCTGTAAATACTGACATACTCCCCGGGGACCCCCTGTAAATACTGACACACTCCCCGGGTACCCCCTGTAAATACTGACACACTCCCCGGGGACCCACTGTAAATACTGACACACTCCCCAGGGACACCCTGTAAATACTGACACACTCCCTGAGGACCCCTGTAAATACTGACACACTCCCCGGGGACACCCTGTAAATACTGACACACTCCCCGGGGACTCCACTGTAAATACTGACCCACTCCCTGGGAACCCGCTGTAAATACTGACACACTCCCCGGGGACCCCCTGTAAATACTGACACACTCCCCGGGGACCCCCTGTAAATACTGACACCCTCCCCGGGGACCCCCTGTAAATACTGACACACTCCCCGGGAGCCCCTGTAAATACTGACACACTCCCCGGGGACCCTCTGTAAATACTGACACACTCCCTGGGAACCCACTGTAAATACTGACACACTCCCCGGGGGACCCCCTGTAAATACTGACACACTCCCCGGGGACCCCCTGTAAATACTGACACACTCCCTGGGGAACGCCTGTAAATACTGACACACTCCCCGGGGACCCTCTGTAAATACTGACACACTCCCCAGGGACACCCTGTAAATACTGACACACTCCCCGGGGACCCCCCTGTAAATACTGACACACTCCCCGGGGACCCCCTGTAAATACTGACACACTCCCCAGGGACCCCCTGTAAATACTGACACACTCCCCGGGGACCCCCTGTAAATACTGACACACTCCCCGGGGAACCCCTGTAAATACTGACACACTCCCCGGGGACCCCCTGTAAATACTGACACACTCCCCGGGGACCCCCTGTAAATACTGACACACTCCCCGGGGACCCCCTGTACATACTGACACACTCCCCGGGAACCCCCTGTAAATACTGACACACTCCCCGGGGAACACCTGTAAATACTGACACACTCCCCGGGGACCCACTGTAAAAACTGAAACACTCCCCGGGGACCCCCTGTAAATACTGACACACTCCCCGGGGGCCCCCCTGTAAATACTGACACCCTCCCCGGGGAACCCCTGTAAATACTGACACACTCCCCGGGGACCACCTGTAAATACTGACACACTCCCCGGGGAACCACTGTAAATACTGTCACATTCTTCGGGGACCCCCTGTAAATACTGACACACTCCCTGGGAACCCGCTGTAAATACTGACACACTCCCCGGGGACCCCCTGTAAATATTGACACACTCCCCGGGGACACCCTGTAAATACTGACACACTCCCCGGGGACCCCCCTGTAAATACTGACACACTCCCCGGGGACCCTCTGTAAATAGTGACACACTCCCCAGGGACCCCCTGTAAATACTGCCACACTCCCCGGGGACACCCTGTAAACACTGACACACTCCCCGGGGACCCCCTGTAAATACTGACACGCTCCCCGGGGACCCCCTGTAAATACTGACACACTCCCCGGGGACCCCCCTGTAAATACTGACACACTCCCCGGGGACCCCCTGTAAATACTGACACACTCCCCGGGGACCCCCTGTAAATACTGACACACTCCCTGGAGACCCCCTGTAAATACTGACACACTCCCCGGGGACCCCCTGTAAATACTGACACACTCCCTGGAGACCCCCTGTAAATACTGACACACTCCCCGGGGAACCCTTGTAAATACTGACACACTCCCCGGGCACCCCCTGTAAATACTGACACACTCCCCGGGGACCCCCTGTAAATACTGACACACTCCCTGGAGACCCCCTGTAAATACTGACACACATCCCGGGGACCCCCTGTAAATACTGACACACTCCCCGGGTACCCCCTGTAAATACTGACACACTCCCCGGGGACCCCCTGTAAATACTGACACACTCCCCGGGTACCCCCTGTAAATACTGACACACTCCCCGGGGACCCACTGTAAATACTGACACACTCCCCAGGGACACCCTGTAAATACTGACACACTCCCTGAGGACCCCCTGTAAATACTGACGCACTCCCCGGGGACACCCTGTAAATACTGACACACTCCCCGGGGACTCCACTGTAAATACTGACCCACTCCCTGGGAACCCGCTGTAAATACTGACACACTCCCCGGGGACCCCCTGTAAATACTGACACACTCCCCGGGGACCCCCTGTAAATACTGACACCCTCCCCGGGGACCCCCTGTAAATACTGACACACTCCCCGGGAGCCCCTGTAAATACTGACACACTCCCCGGGGACCCCCTGTAAATACTGACACACTCCACGGGGACCCCCTGTAAATACTGACACACTCCCTGGGGACCCCCTGTAAATACCGACACACTCCCCGGGGACCCCCTGTAAATACTGACACACTCCCCGGGGACCCCCTGTAAATACTGACACACTCCCCGGGGACCCTCTGTAAATACTGACACACTCCCTGGGAACCCACTGTAAATACTGACACACTCCCCGGGGGACCCCCTGTAAATACTGACACACTCCCCGGGGACCCCCTGTAAATACTGACACACTCCCTGGGGAACGCCTGTAAATACTGACACACTCCCCGGGGACCCTCTGTAAATACTGACACACTCCCCAGGGACACCCTGTAAATACTGACACACTCCCTGGGGACCCCCCTGTAAATACTGACACACTCCCCGGGGACCCCCTGTAAATACTGACACACTCCCCGGGGACCCCCTGTAAATACTGACACACTCCCCGGGGACCCCCTGTAAATACTGACACACTCCCCGGGGAACCCCTGTAAATACTGACACACTCCCCGGGGACCCCCTGTAAATACTGACACACTCCCCGGGGACCCCCTGTAAATACTGACACACTCCCCGGGGACCCCCTGTACATACTGACACACTCCCCGGGAACCCCCTGTAAATACTGACACACTCCCCGGGGAACACCTGTAAATACTGACACACTCCCCGGGGACCCACTGTAAAAACTGAAACACTCCCCGGGGTCCCCCTGTAAATACTGACACACTCCCCGGGGGCCCCCCTGTAAATACTGACACCCTCCCCGGGGAACCCCTGTAAATACTGACACACTCCCCGGGGACCCCCTGTAAATACTGACACACTCCCCGGGGACCACCTGTAAATACTGACACACTCCCCGGGGAACCACTGTAAATACTGACACATTCCCCGGGGACCCCCTGTAAATACTGACACACTCCCTGGGAACCCGCTGTAAATACTGACACACTCCCCGGGGACCCCCTGTAAATATTGACACACTCCCCGGGGACACCCTGTAAATACTGACACACTCCCCGGGGACCCCCCTGTAAATACTGACACACTCCCCGGGGACCCTCTGTAAATAGTGACACACTCCCCAGGGACCCCCTGTAAATACTGCCACACTCCCCGGGGACACCCTGTAAACACTGACACACTCCCCGGGGACCCCCTGTAAATACTGACACGCTCCCCGGGGACCCCCTGTAAATACTGACACACTCCCCGGGGACCCCCTGTAAACACTGACACGCTCCCCGGGGACCCCCTGTAAATACTGACACACTCCCCGGAGACCCCCTCTAAATACTGACACACTCCCCGGGGACCCCCTGTAAATATTGACACACTCCCCGGGGACCCCCTGTAAACACTGACACGCTCCCCGGGCACCCACCTGTAAAAACTGACACACTCCCTGGGCACCCCCTGTAAATACTGACACACTCCCCGGGTACCCCCTGTAAATACTGACACACTCCCCAGGGACACCCTGTAAATACTGACACACTCCCTGAGGACCCCCTGTAAATACTGACACACTCCCCGGGGACACCCTGTAAATACTGACACCCTCCCCGGGGACCCCCTGTAAATACTGACACACTCCCCGGGGAACCCCTGTAAATACTGACACACTCCCTGAGGACCCCCCTGTAAATACTGACACATCCCTGAGGACCCCCTGTAAATACTGACACACTCCCCAGGGACACCCTGTAAATACTGACACACTCCCCGGGGACCCCCTGTAAATACTGACACACTCCCCGGGGACCCCCTGTAAATACTGACACACTCCCCGGGGACACCCTGTAAATACTGACACACTCCCTGAGGACCCCCCTGTAAATTCTGACACACTCCCCGGGAACCCCATGTAAATACTGACACCCTCCCGAGGGAGAACCTCTAAGCGCTGACGCTCTCCACTGCCTGATCCCAGCAGGTACTAATGTTGTTAGTGCCCTTTATTAAATCCCCTTTTATTACCCACTTTAACCTTTTAGGTAGAGCAAACAGTCGAGAGGGTCACACAAAACGATTTAAGGTTGTCAGTCCAGTTTGCAATATGATGCGTTCGCATGTAATGACAGCTACATAGATTAGTGCACGGGGCCCCTGTTCTTTGCAGACAGAAAGAACATGTACACTCCTTGCGTCTCTTTCAGCCAAACAAAATAAGTGGCAGCCATTCGCTGACTCATTCCCCTGGGCACTGCCTTGACCAATCAGTGTCAGGCCGCCTGGTTTAAATTTCACACAATGCTTGGCAGTTAGCTGTCAGTCACCATCAAGTGATGCATTCTCCATGGCAACGCCTCTACCAATCAGAGTCCACTTGCCAACCAATCAGCACTCTCTTCTCATACAGTGTTAGTTGTTGTTTTCTGATTGTATTGGTCTTCTTGCGAAGTGTCAGGAGTGCCAGACAAAAAGCTTTGACGTCTCTTTTTTCAGAAGACCAGCCTCTTAAATAGATAGCCATAAGGATAACGTTTCCAAATATGTAGTGGTGGGTTTCGTCCTGCGCTATGGGAACCCAACAACTCCTAGAGTTCTTTCGTTAGCCCCTGTTCATCACAGGATCATTGGACGATTACAGCTTTGGCATATGCGTCACATAAAGTAGTCAATGAGTGGGATAGTCTGTGCTGCAGATGTTCCCTGTTATCTCAGCATTTGGCCTCAAGAGGTTTCTTAGTGTGTGAGCGTATCTCCCTATCCCCTCAACACCTTCGTTTCATTGGATTCCATGGAATTCATTGCCACAGAAGGCTGTGGAGGCCGGGCCATTGAGTGTATTTAAGACCGAGATAGATAGGTTCTCGATTGGGAAGGGGGTCAAGGGTTACGGGGAGAAGGCGGGAGAATGGGGTGGAAAAACTTCTCAGCCATGATTGAAGGACGGAGCAGACTCGATGGGCCGAATGGCCTAGTTTCTGCTCCTATGTCTTATGGTCTTATGGTTTACCCAAGCTGTGAAGGCCAATAAATTTTCTGGCATGTCGATTTTAGTTGGTTCCCACGGTACTGACCACACATGCCTACAGTGTGTCCCATCATTCCTAGAAGGAGCTCTCATATTTGTTTATTCTTAAAGCTCCAATGTACTCATGATGTCAATCTTAGCACGAAATAATTGCAGTTTGCCCACTCCATCCCCATGATTCAGAACACGTAGACAGTTTTCCTCCTCGTCTCCAAAGGGGAACAATCCCAGCCTCTCCATACTATCTCGGAACTGAAGACCCTCATCCCTGCGACACTCCTGCCAAATCTTTTCCACAGCTTCCCTAACACCTTCGCCTCCTTCCTGAAGTCGGGTGCCAGGAATTGGACACAAGATCCAGATGACGCCAATCCCTGGGGGGGATGAGGGGAGAGGGTCATCTCTGTCCCTCGTTCAATCTGCGTAGGGTTAGGCAAGAGGGACATGCGTGTTCCGGATTTCATCCGGATTGGGGCAGGGGGACGTTTGTGTTCAGGATTCAATCCATGGGGTATTGGGGGAGAGTGACGAGGCTGTCCCAGATTCAATCCATGTGAGATTGGGGGAGGGGGACGTTTCTGTCCCAGATTCAATCCATGTGAGATTGGGGGAGGGGGACGAACATGTCCCAGATTCAATCCATGTGGGATTGGGGGAGGGGGACGAATCTGTCCCAGATTCAATCCATGTGAGATTGGGGGAGGGGGACGAATCTGTCCCAGATTCAATCCATGTGAGATTGGGGGAGGGGGACGAATCTGTCCCAGATTCAATCCATGTGGGATTGGGGGAGGGGGACGAATCTGTCCCAGATTCAATCCATGTGAGATTGGGGGAGGGGGACGAGGCTGTCCCAGATTCAATCCATGGGGTATTGGGGGAGAGTGACGAGGCTGTCCCAGATTCAATCCATGTGAGATTGGGGGAGGGGGATGAAACTGTCCCAGATTCAATCCATGTGAGATTAGGGGCGGGGAATATCTCTGTCCTGTATTAAATCCATGTGGGACTGGGGGAGGGGGACATCTCTACATCAGATTCAATCCATGTGGGATTGGGGGAGGGGGACATTTCTGCCCCAGATTCAATCCATGTGAGATTGGGGGAGGGGGACATTTCTGCCCCAGATTCAATCCATGTGAGATTGGGGGAGGGGGCGAATCTGCCCCAGATTCAATCCATGTGGGATTGGGGGAGGGGAACGTCTCTGTCCCAGATTCAATCCATGTGGGATTGGGGGAGGGGGACATCTCTACATCAGATTCAATCCATGTGGGATTGGGGGAGGGGGACGAATCTATCCCAGATTCAATCCATGTGAGATTGGGGGAGGGGGGACGAATCTATCCCAGATTCAATCCAAGTGAGATTGGGGGAGGGGGGACGTTTCTGTCCCGTCTTCAATCCTTGTGGGATTGGGAGAGGGGGACATCTCTACATCAGATTCAATCCATGTGAGATTGTGGGAGGGTGATGACTCTGTCCCGGACACAATCCATGTCAGATGATGGGAGGGGGACGTCTCTCTCCCAGATTCAATTCCTGTGCGATTAGGGGAGGGGGTCATCTCTGTCCCATATTCTATCCATGTGGGATTGGGGGAGGGGGTCATCTCTGTCCCATATTCTATCCATGTGGGATTGGGGGAGGGGGAAATCTCTGTCCCCTATTCAATCCTTGTAGGATAGGAGGTGTGGGATCTCTCAGTCCCATATTCTATCCATGATGGATTTCAGGAGGGGGATGTCTCTGTCCCATATTCAAACAATGTGGGATTGGGGGTGTGGGTCATCTCTGTCCCGTATTCAATCCATGTGGGATTGGGGAGGGGGATGACCCTGTCCCGTATTCAATCCATGTGGGATTGGGGAGGGGGATGACCCTGTCCCGTATTCAATCCATGTGGGATTGGGGGACGGGATCATCTCTGTCCCAGATTCAATCCTTGTGGGATTTGGGGAGGGGGGACGAATATGTCCCAGATTCAATCCATGTGGGATTGGGGGAGGGGCACGACCCTGCACCGTATTTAATCCATGTGAGATTGGGGGAGGGTGATGTGTCTGTCCTGTATTGAATCCACTTCTCTGTCCAGTATTCAATCCGTATGGGATTGGGGGAGGGGGATGTCTCTGTCCCGTATTCAATTCAATTGAGATTGGGGGAGGGGGCTGTCTCTGTCCAGTATTCAATCCATGTGGGATTGGGGGAGGGGGCAGTGTCTGTCCCAGATTCAATCCTTGTGAGATTCGGGGAATGGAAGATCTTTGTGCCATATTCAATCCATGTGGAAATGGGGGAGGGGGATGAATTTGTTCCAGATTCAATCCATGTGAGATTGGGGGAGGGGGACGTCTCTGTCCCGTATTCAATCCATGTGGGATTGGGGGAGGGGGATGTCTCTGTCCCAGATTCAATCCATGTGGGATTGGGGGAAGGGGACGTCTCTGTCCCGTATTCAATCCATGTGGGATTGGGGGAGGGGGATGTCTCTGTCCCAGATTCAATCCATGTGGGATTGGGGGAGGGGGACAACACTGTCCCGTATTCAATCCATGTGGGATTGGGGGAGGGGGACGTCTCTGTCCCGTATTCAATCCATGTGGGATTGGGGGAGGGGGACAAATCTGGCCCAGATTCAATCCATGTGGGATTGGGGGAGGGGGACGTCTCTGTCCCAGATTCAATCCATGTGGGATTGGGGGAGGGGGACGTCTCTGTCCCAGATTCAATCCATGTGGGATTGGGGGAGGGGGACGTCTCTGTCCCGTATTCAATCCATGTGAGATTGGGGGAGGGGGATGAAACTATCCCAGATTCAATCCATGTGGGATTGGGAGAGGGGGTTTCCCTGTCCCAGATTCAATGCAAGTGGGATTGGGGGAGGGGGACGACACTGACTCGTATTCAGTCCATGTGGGAGTGGAGGAGGGGACGACACTGTCCCATATTCAGTCCATGTGTGTCCCTTATTCAATCCATGTGATACTGGGGGAGGGGAACATCTCTGTCCCGTATTCAATCCATGTGGGATTGGGGGAGGGGAACATCTCTGTCCCGTATTCAATCCATGTGGGACTGGGAGAGGGGAACATCTCTGTCCCAGATTCAATCCATGTGGGAGTGGGGGAAGAGGCCGTCTCTGTCCCAGATTCAATCCATGTGGGATTGGGGAAGAGGCCGTCTCTGTCCCAGATTCAATCCATGTGGGATTGGGGGAGGGGGACGTTTCTGTCCCAGATTCAATCCATGTGGGATTGGGGAAGAGGCCGTCTCTGTCCCAGATTCAATCCATGTGGGATTGGGGGAGGGGGACGTTTCTGTCCCAGATTCAATCCATGTGGGATTGGGGGAGGGGGACGTTTCTGTCCCAGATTCAATCCATGTGGGATTGGGGGAGGGGGACATTTCTGCCCCAGATTCAATCCATGTGAGATTGGGGGAGGGGGATGTCTCTGTCCCAGATTCAATCCATGTGGGATTGGGGGAGGGGGACGTTTCTGTCCCAGATTCAATCCATGTGGGATTGGGGAAGGGGTTCTCTCTGTCCCCTAAAGAAAACAGGGTAATACAGAGTCAAACAGAACCAATCTGAGTCCGATGGAGCCAAACAGAGTCAAACAGAGGCAAACAGAGTTAAACAGAGGCAAACGGAGTTAAACAGAGGCAAACGGAACTAAACAGACTTAATCAGAGGCAAACAGAGGCACAAAGAGTTAAACAGAGTTAAACAGAGGCAAACAGAGTTAAACAGAGGCAAACGGAACTAAACAGAGTTAAACAGAGGTAAACAGAGGCACAAAGATTTAAACAGAGTTAAACAGAGGCAAACAGAGTTAAACAGAGGCAAACAGAGTTAAGCAGAGTTAAGCAGCGTTAAACAGCCGGAAACAGAGGCAAAAAGAGTTAATCAGAGTTGAACAGATTTAACCAGAGTTAAACAGATGCAAACAGAGTTAAACAGAGGAAAACAGAGGCAAACCGAGTTAAACAGAGGCAAACAGATGCAAAATGAGTTACACAGAGGCAAACAGAGTCAAACAGAGTTAAAGAGAGTTAAGCAGAGGGGAACAGAGTTAAACAAAGGCAAGCAGAGGCAAATTGAGTTAAACAGAGTTAAAGAGAGTTAAACAGAGGAAAACAGAGTTAAACAGAGGCAGGCAGAGTTAAACAGATTTAAACAAAGTGAAACAGAGTTTCGGAGGCAAGCAGTTGCAAACAGAGTTAAGCAGAAGCAAACAGATGCAGAAAGAATCAAACAGAGTTTAACAGAGTTAAACAGAGGTAAACTGAGTTAAACGGTGGCAAACAGAGTTAAACAGAGGCAAACAGAGGCAAGTAGAGTTAAACAGATTTAAAAGAGTTAAACAGAGGGAAACAGAGTTAAACAGTGTTAAACAGATTTAAACAGAGTTAAACAGAGGCAAAGAGAGTTAATCAGAGTTAAACAGAGTCAAACAGAGGCAAACAGCGTGAAACAGATGCAAACAGAGACAAGCAGAGTTCAACAGAGGCAAACAGCTGCAAACAGAATTAAACATAGTTAAACAGAGGAAAACAGAGGGAAACAGAGTTAAACAGAGGCAAAAAGAGTTAAACAGAGTTAAACAGAGGAAAACAGAGTAAAACAGAGTTAAACAGAGGCAAAAAGAGTTAAACAGAGTTAAACAGAGGAAAACAGAGGGGAACAGAGTTAAACAGAGGCAAACAGAGTTAAACAGAGTTAAACAGAGTTAAACAGAGGCAAACAGAGGCAAACAGAGTTACCAAGGGTTAAACAGAGGCAAACAGAGTTAAACAGAGTTAAAAAGAGTTAAACAGAGGCAAACAGAGGCAAACAGAGTTAAACAGAGGCAAACAGAGGCAAACAGAGTTACCCAGGGTTAAACAGAGTTAAACAAAGTTAAAGAGAGGGAAACAAGTTAAACATAGGTAAACAGAGGCAAACAGATGGAAACAGAGATAAACAGAGGAAAACAGAGGCAAGCAGAGTTAAACAGAGGCAAATAGAGGCAAGCATAGATAAAAAGAGGCAAATAGATCTAAGCAGAGTTAAACAGATGTAAACAGAGGCAAACAGAGTTAAACAGTGGCAAACAGAGGCAAACAGATTTAAAGAGAGGCAAACAGATTTGACCAGAGTCAAACAGAGGCAAAAGGAGTTAAACAGAGGCAAACAGAGTTAAACAGAGTTAAACAGAGTTAAGCAGAGGCAAACAGAGTTAAACAGAGTTAAACAGAGTTAAGCAGAGGCAAACAGAGTTAAACAGATTCAAACAGAGGCAAAAGGAGTTAAACAGAGGCAAACAGAGTTAAACAGAGGCAAACAGAGTTAAGCAGAGGCAAACAGAGTGAAGCAGAGGCAAACAGAGTGAAGCAGAGGCAAACAGAATTAAACAGAGTTAAGCAGAGGCAAACAGAATTAAACAGAGTTAAGCAGAGGCAAACAGAGTTAAACAGAGGCAAACAGAGTTGGACAGATTTAAACAGAGTTAAACAGAGCAGACAGAAGCAATTAGATTGAAGCAGATTTAAACAGTGTTAGACAGAGGCAAAAAGACTTAAACAGAGGCAAACAGAATTAAACAGTGACAAACAGAGGCAAACCGTGTTACACATAGGCAAGCAGAATTAAACAGAGTTAAACAGCGTCAAACGGAGTTAAACAGAGGCAAACAGATTCAAGCAGATTTAAACAGTGTTAGACAGAGGCAAACACAGTTAAACAGAGGCAAACAGAAATGCACAGAGGCAAACCGAGTTAAACAGAGTTAAACAGAGGCAAACAGAGTTATTCAGAGGCAAAGAGAGTTGAACAGAGTAAAAGAGCATTAAACAGAGGCAAACAGAAGCACAGAGAGGCAAACAGAGTTAAACAGAGGCAAACAGAGTTAATCAGAAGCAAACAGAATTAAACAGAGTGAATCAGAGTTAAACAGAGTTAAACAGAGGCAGACAGAAGCACATAGAGGCAAACACAGTTAAACAGAGGCAAACAGAGTTAAACAGAGGCAAAGAGAGTTAAAAAGAGTTAAACAGAGGCAAACAGAGGCAGACAGAAACACATAGAGGCAAACACAGTTAAACAATGACAAACAGAGTTAAACAGCGGCAAACAGAGTAAAACAGAGTTAAAGAGAGTTAAACAGAGGGCAACAAATTAAACAGACGTAAACAGAGGCAAACAGATGGAAATAGGGTTAAACAGAGGAAAACAGAGGCAAACAGAGTTACACAGGGCACAGAGAGTTAAAAAGAGTTAAATAGAGGCAAACAGAGGCAAACGTAAATAAACAGAGGCAAACGTAGGTAAAAAGAGGCAAACAGATTTAAACAGAGTTAAACAGATTTAAACAGAGGCAAACAGATTTAAACAGAGTCAAACAGAGGCAAATAGGTTTAAAGAGAGGCAAGCAGATTTGTCCAGAGTCAAACTGAGGCAAACAGAGGCAAACAGAGTTAAACAGAGTTAATCAGAGGTAAACAGAGGCAAAAAGAGTTAAACAAAGTTAAACAGAAGTAAACAGAGTTAAACAGAGGGAAACAGAGGCAAACAGAGTTAAACAGAGGCAAACAGAGTTGGACAGATTTAAACAGAGTTAAACAGAGGCAAAAAGAGTTAAACAGAGGCAAACAGAGTTGGACAGATTTATACAGAGTTAAACAGAGGCAACCAGAAGCAAACAAAGTTAAACAGTGGCAAACAGAATTAAACATAGTTAAACAGAGGCAAACAGAGTTTAACAGAGGCATACAGAGACAATTAGATTTAAGCAGAGTGAAACACAGTTAAACAGAGGCAAACCGAGGCAAATAGAGTTAAACAGAGTTTGAGAGTTAAACACAGTTAAAGAGGCAAACAGAGTTAAACGGAAGGAAACAGAGGCAAGCAGAGTTAAACAGTGGAACAGTGTTAAACAGAGGCAACGAGAGTGAAAGAGAGGAAAACAGAGGCAAACAGAGTTAAATAGAGGCAAACAGAGTTAAACAGAGTTAATCAGAGGCAAACAGAGGCAAAAAGAGTTAAACAAAGTTAAACAGAAGTAAACAGAGTTAAACAGAGTTAAACAGAGGCAAACAGAGTTAAACAGAGGCAAACAGAGTTGGACAGATTTAAACAGAGTTAAACAGAGGCAAAAAGAGTTAAACAGAGGCAAACAGAGTTGGACAGATTTATACAGAGTTAAACAGAGGCAGACAGAGTTAAACAGAGGCAACCAGAAGCAAACAAAGTTAAACAGTGGCAAACAGAATTAAACATAGTTAAACAGAGGCAAACAGAGTTTAACAGAGCCATACAGAGACAATTAGATTTAAGCAGAATGAAACAGAGTTAAACAGAAGCAAACCGAGGCAAATAGAGTTAAGCAGAGTTTAAGAGAGTTAAACAGAGTTAAAGAGGCAAACAGAGTTAAACGGAAGGAAACAGAGGCAAGCAGAGTTAAACAGTGGAACAGTGTTAAACAGAGGCAACGAGAGTGAAAGAGAGGAAAACAGAGGCAAACAGAGTTAAATAGAGGCAAACAGAGTTAAACAGAGGCAAACAGAGACAAAGAGAGTTAAACGGAGGCAAACGGATGCAAACACAGTTAAACAGAGGCAAACAGAGTTAAACAGAGTTAAGCAGAGGCAAACAGAGGCAAACAGAGTTAAACAGAGGCAAACAGAATTTAACAGAGTTACACAGATGCAGGCAGAGGCAAACAGAGTTAATCAGAAGCAAAAAGAATTAAACAGAGTGAATCAGAGTTAAACAGAGTTAAACAGAGGCAGACAGAAGCACATAGAGGCAAACAGAGTGAAACAGAGGCAAACAGAATTAAACAGAGTGAAACAGATGCAAACACAGTTAGACAGAGGCAAACAGAGTTAAACAGCAGTAAACAGAGTAAAACGGAGTTAAAGAGAGTTAAACAGAGGGCAACAAATTAAACAGATTTAAACAGAGGCAAACAGATGGAAATAGAGTTAAACAGAGGCAAACAGAGGCAAACAGAGTTACACAGAGGCAAAGAGAGTTAAAAAGAGTTAAACAGAGGCAAAGAGAGGCAGACAGAAGCACATAGAGGCAAACACAGTTAAACAGAGGCAAACAGAATTAAACAGCGGCAAACAGTGTAAAATGGAGTTAAAGATAATTAAACAGAGGGCAACAAATTAAACAGACGTAAACAGAGGCAAACAGAGGCAAACAGAGTTAAACAGAGGCAAACAGAGGCAAGCATAGATAAAAAGAGGAAAAGATTCAAGCAGATTTAAACAGTGTTAGACAGAAGCAAACAGAGTTAAACAGAGGCAGACAGAAGAACACAGAGGCAAACAGAGTTAAACAGAGTTAAGCAGAGGCAAACAGTGTTACACAGCGGCAAGCAGAATTAAACAGAGTTAAAAAGGGACAAACAGATTTAAACAGAGGCAAACAGCGTTAAACAGAGGCAAACAGAATTAAACAGCGTTAAACAGAGGCAAACAGAATTAAACAGAGTTAAACAGAGGAAAACAGAGGCATACAGAGTTAAACAGAGGCAACCAGATTTAAACAGAGGTAAACAGAGGCAGAGAGAGCTAAACAGAGGGAAACAGAAGCAAACAGAGTTAAACAGAGGCAAACAGAGTTAATCAGAGGCAAACAGAGGCTAACAGAGGCAAATAGAGTTAAGCAGAGTTAAAGAGAGTTAAACAGACGGACATAGAGGAAAAAGGAGGCAAACAGAGTTAAACAGAGATAAACAGAGGCAAACTGTGTTGCACAGCGGCAAGCAGAATTAAACAGAGTTAAAAAGAGACAAACAGAGTTAAACAGAGGCAAACAGATTTAAACATGGCAAACAGAGTTTAACAGAGGCAAATAGAGGCAAACAGAGTTAATCAGATACAAACAGTTTGAACAGAATTAAACAGAGTTAAACAGAGGCAAACATAAGCAAACGGAGTTAAACAGAGGAAGATAGAATTAAACAGAGTGAAACAGAGGCAAACAGAGTTAAAGAGAGTTAAAGAGAGTTAAACAGAGGCGAACAGATGGAAGTAGAGTTAAAATGAATAACAGAGGCAAACAGAGTTACACAGAGGCGAACAGTGTTAAACAGAGTTAAACAGAGACAAACAGAGGCAAGCATGGAAAAGCAGAGGAAAAAATATTTTAACAGAGTCAAACAGATTTAAAGAGAGGCAAATAGAGTTAAACAGAGGCAAACAGAGGTAAAAAGATTTAAACAGAGGCAAACAAAGGCAAACAGATTTAAGCAGAGTGAATCAGAGGCAAGCAGAGTTAAACAGTGTTACACAGAGGGAAACAGAGGAAGACAGAGGCAAACAGAGGCAAGCTGAGTGAAAGAGAGTTAAACAGATTTGAACAGAGTTAAACAGAAGCAAAGAGAGTTAAACAGAGGAAAACAGATTTAAACAGAGACAAACAGAGTTAAACAGAGTTACACAGAGGGAAACAGAGTAAAACAGGGACAAACAGAGGCAAACAAAATTAAAAAGAGGCAAATGGAGTTAAACAGAGTTAAACAGAGGCAAACAGAGACAAACAGAGTTATACAGAGTTAAACAGAAGCAAGCAGTGTTAAACAGAGTTAAACAGAAGCAAACAGACTTAAACAGATTCAAACAGAGGCAAACAGATTTAAACAGATGCTAACAGAGGCAAACAAAGTTAAACAGAGGCAAACGGAGTTAAACAGAGTTTAGCAGAGGCAAACAGAGTTTAGCAGAGTTAAACAGAGGCAAACAGAGTTAAACCGTGGCAAACAGATTTAAACAGCGGCAAACAGAGTAAACCAAGGCAAACAGACTTAAACAGAGGCAAACAGAGTCAATCAAAGTTAGAAAGACGCAAAAGGAGTCAAACCGAGTTAGGCAGAGGCAAACAGATTTTAGCAGAGGCAAACAGAATTAAACAGAGTTAAACAGAGGCGAACAGAGTTAAACAGAGGCAAACAGAGTTAAACAGAGGCAAACAGAGGCAAACAGACCTAAACAGAGTTAAACAGAGGCAGACAGAGTAAAACAGGGACAAACAGAGGCAAACAAAATTAAAAAGAGGCAAATGGAGTTAAACAGAGTTTAGCAGAGGCAAACAGAGACAAACAGAGTTATACCGAGTTATACAGACTTAAACAAAGTTAAAAAGAGGCAAACGCAGTTAAACAGAGTTAAGCAGAGGCAAACAGTGTTAAACAGAGGCAAACAGAATTAAACAGAGTTAAACAGATTCAAACAGAGGCAGACAGATTTAAACAGAGGCTAACAGAGGCAAACAAAGTTAAACAGAGGCAAATGGAGTTAAACAGAGTTAAGCAGAGGCAAACAGAGGCAAACAGAGTTTAGCAGAGGCAAACAAAGTTTAGCAGAATTAAACAGAGGCAAACAGAGTTAAACAGAGGCAAACAGAGTTAAACAGTGGCAAACAGATTTAAACAGAGGCAAACAGAGTTAACCAGAGGCAAACAGAGTTAAACAGAGGCAAACAGACTTAAACAGAGTTAAACAGAGGCAGCAGAGTTAAACAGAGGCAAAAAGACTTAAACAGTGTTAAACAGAGG
The DNA here is from genome assembly GCA_026770705.1 of Isurus oxyrinchus. Classification (NCBI taxonomy): domain Eukaryota; kingdom Metazoa; phylum Chordata; class Chondrichthyes; order Lamniformes; family Lamnidae; genus Isurus; species Isurus oxyrinchus. Next base: position 105,785 of record JANJGN010001207.1, on the reverse strand, counting down.
CAAACAGAGTCAATCAAAGTTAGAAAGACGCAAAAGGAGTTAAACCGAGTTAGGCAGAAGCAAACAGATTTTAGCAGATGCAAACAGAGGCAAACAGAATTAAACAGAGTTAAACAGAGGCAAACAGAGTTAAACAGAGTCAAACAGAGGCAAACAGGGGCAAACAGAGTTAAACAGAGTCAAACAGAGTCAAACAGAGTTAAACAGAGGCAAACAGAGGCAAACAGTGACAAACAAAGTTAAACAGAGGCAGACTAAGACAAACAGTGTTACACAGAGGCAAACAGAATTAAACAGAGGCAAAGAGAGTTAAACAGAGGCAAACAGCGTTAAATGGAGGCAAAGAGTGTTGACAGATTTAAACAGAGACACACAGAGGCAAACACAGTTAAACAGTGGCAAACAGAGTTGAAGAGTCTTAAACAGAAGCAAACAGATGCAAACAGACTTAAACAGAGATAAACAGAAGCAAACAGACTTAAACAGAGTCAAACAGACGTCAACAGAATTAAACAGAGGCAAACACAGTTAAACAGTGGCAAACAGAATTAAACAGTGGAAAACAGAATTAAACAGAGGCAAACAGAGTTAACCAGAGGCAGACACAGGCAAACAGATTTAAACAGAGGCAAATAGAGTTAAACAGAGTCAAACAGACTTAATCAGAGTCAAACAGAGACAAAGAGATTTAAACAGAGGCAAACAGACTTAAACCGAGTTAAACAGAGGCAAACAGAGTTATACAGAATTATACAGATTTAAACAAAGTTAAAAAGAGGAAAACACAGTTAAACAGAGTTAACCATTGGCAAACAGAGGCAAACAGAGTTCAACAGAGGCAAACATAGTTAAACAGAGGCAAACAGAATTACACAGAATTAACCAGAGTCTAACAGAGGCAAACGCATTTAAGCCCTGGCAAACAGAGTTGAACAGAGTTAGACAGAGGCAAACAGATGCAAACAGACCTAAACAGAGTTAAACAGAGGCAAACAGATTCAAAGAGAATCAAACAGAGTTAAACAGTGGAAAACAGAGTTAAACAGAGACAAACAGAGTTAACCAGAGGCAAACACAGGCAAACAGATTTAAACGAAGGCAACACAGTTAAACTAAGGCAAACAGAGTTAACCAGAGGCAAACACAGGCAAACAGATTTAAACAGAGGTAACAGAGTTAAACAGAGGCAAACAGAGGCAAACAGACTTAAACAGAGGCAAACAGAGTTAAACAGAGGCAAACAGAGTTAAACAGAGGCAAACAGACTTAAACAGAGGCAAACAGACTTAAACAGAGGCAAACAGAGGCAAACAGATTTAAACAGAGTTAAACAGAGGCAAACAGAGGCAAACAGATTTAAACAGAGTTAAACAGAGGCAAACAGACTTAAACAGAGGCAAACAGAGGCAAACAGATTTAAACAGAGTTAAACAGAGGCAAACAGACCTAAACAGAGTTAAACAGAGGCAAACAGAGTAAAGCAGGGACAAACAGAGGCAAACAAAATTAAAAAGAGGCAAATGGAGTTAAACAGAGTTTAGCAGAGGTAAACAGAGACAAACAGAGTGATACAGAGTTATACAGAGTTAAACAAAGTTAAAAAGAGGAAAACACAGTTAAACAGAGTTAACCATTGGCAAACAGAGGCAAACAGAGCTCAACAGAGGCAAACATAGTTAAACAGAGGCAAACAGAATTATACAGAATTAACCAGAGTCTAACAGAGGCAAACGCATTTAAGCCCTGGCAAACAGAGTTGAACAGAGTTAGACAGAGGCAAACAGATGCAAACAGACCTAAACAGAGTTAAACAGAGGCAAACAGATTCAAAGAGAGTCAAACAGAGTAAAACAGTGGAAAACAGAGTTAAACAGAGGCAAACAGAGTTAACCAGAGGCAAACACAGGCAAACAGATTTAAACAGAGGCAACAGAGTTAAACAGAGGCAAACAGAGGCAAACAGACTTAAACAGAGGCAAACAGAGTTAAACAGAGGCAAACAAACTTAAACAGAGGCAAACAGACTTAAACAGAGGCAAACAGACTTAAACAGAGGCAAACAGAGGCAAACAGATTTAAACAGAGTTAAACAGAGGCAAACAGAGTAAAACAGGGACAAACAGAGGCAAACAAAATTAAAAAGAGGCAAATGGTGTTAAACAGAGTTTAGCAGAGGTAAACAGAGACAAACAGAGTTATACAGAGTTATACAGAGTTAAACAAAGTTAAAAAGAGGCAAACGCAGTTAAACAGAGTTAAGCAGAGGCAAACAGTGTTAAACACAGGCAAACAGAGTTAAACAGAGGCAACAGAGTTAAACAGAGGCAAACAGAGGCAAACAGACTTAAACAGAGTTAAACAGAGGCACACAGAGTTAAGCAGAGGCAAACAGAGTTAAACAGAGGCAAACAGTGGCAAACAGACCTAAACAGAGTTAAACAGAGGCAGACAGAGTAAAACAGGGACAAACAGAGGCAAACAAAATTAAAAAGAGGCAAATGGAGTTAAACAGAGTTAAACAGAGGCAAACAGAGACAAACAGAGTGATACAGAGTTAAACAAAGTTAAAAAGAGGCAAACGCAGTTAAACAGAGTTAAGCAGAGGCAAGCAGTGTTAAACAGAGGCAAACAGATTTAAACAGAGTTAAACAGATTCAAACAGAGGCAGACAGATTTAAACAGAGGCTAACAGAGGCAAACAAAGTGAAACAGAAGCAAACGGAGTTAAACAGAGTTAAACAGAGGCAAACAGAGTAAAACAGGGACAAACAGAGGCAAACAAAATTAAAAAGAGGCAAATGGTGTTAAACAGAGTTTAGCAGAGGTAAACAGAGACAAACAGAGTTATACAGAGTTATACAGAGTTAAACAAAGTTAAAAAGAGGCAAACGCAGTTAAACAGAGTTAAGCAGAGGCAAACAGTGTTAAACACAGGCAAACAGAGTTAAACAGAGGCAACAGAGTTAAACAGAGGCAAACAGAGGCAAACAGACTTAAACAGAGTTAAACAGAGGCACACAGAGTTAAGCAGAGGCAAACAGAGTTGAACAGAGGCAAACAGTGGCAAACAGACCTAAACAGAGTTAAACAGAGGCAGACAGAGTAAAACAGGGACAAACAGAGGCAAACAAAATTAAAAAGAGGCAAATGGAGTTAAACAGAGTTAAACAGAGGCAAACAGAGACAAACAGAGTGATACAGAGTTAAACAAAGTTAAAAAGAGGCAAACGCAGTTAAACAGAGTTAAGCAGAGGCAAACAGTGTTAAACAGAGGCAAACAGATTTAAACAGAGTTAAACAGATTCAAACAGAGGCAGACAGATTTAAACAGAGGCTAACAGAGGCAAACAAAGTGAAACAGAAGCAAACGGAGTTAAACAGAGTTAAACAGAGGCAAACAGAGTTTAGCAGAGGCAAACAGAGTTTAGCAGAGTTAAACAGAGGCAAACAGAGTTAAACAGTGGCAAACAGATTTAAACAGAGGCAAACAGAGTTAACCAGAGGCAAACAGAGTTAAACAGAGGCAAACAGACTTAAACAGAGTTAAACAGAGGCAAACAAAGTTAGAAAGACGCAAAAGGAGTTAAACAGAGTTAGGCAGAGGCAAACAGATTTTAGCAGACGCAAACAGAGGCAAACAGAATTAAACAGAGGCAAACAGAGGCAAACAGAGGCAAACAGAGTTAAACAGAGTCAAACAGAGGCAAACAGTGGCAAACAAAGTTAAACAGAGGCAGACAAAGGCAAACAGTGTTACACAATGGCAAACAGAGTTAAACAGATGCAAAGAGAGTTAAACAGAGGCAAACAGCGTTAAATGGAGGCAAAGAGCATTAACATATTTAAACAGAGACACACAGAGGCAAACACAGTTAAACAGTGGCAAACAGAGTTGAAGAGACTTAAACAGAAGCAAACAGAGGCAAACAGACTTAAACAGAGATAAACAGAGGCAAACAGTGTTAAACAGAAGCAAAAAGAGTTGAAGAGAGTTCAACAGAGGCAAACAGAGTTGAAGAGAGTTAAACAGAAGCAAACAGAGGCAAACAGCCTTAAACAGAGATAACAGAAGCAAACAGACTTAAACAGAGTCAAACAGAGTTCAACAGAATTAAACAGATGCAAACACAGTTAAACCGTGGCAAACAGAGTTAAACAGTGGAAAACACAGTTAAACAGAGGCAAACAGAGTTAACCAGAGGCAAACACATTTAAACAGAGGCAAACAGATTTAAACAGAGTTAAACAGAGGCAAACAGAGGCAAACAGAGTTAAACAGAGGCAAACAGAGACTAACAGACCTAAACAGAGTTAAGCAGAGGCAGACAGAGTAAAACAGGAACAAACAGAGGCAAACAAAATTAAAAAGAGGCAAATGGAGTTAAACAGAGTTAAGCAGAGGCAAACAGAGACAAACAGAGTTATACAGATTTATACAGCGTTAAACAAAGTTAAAAAGATAAAAACGCAGTTAACCAGTGTTAAACAGAGTTAAACAGAGGCAAACAGACTTAAACAGATTCAAACAGAGGCAGACAGATTTAAACAGAGGCTAACAGAGGCAAACAAAGTTAAACAGAGGCAAACGGAGTTAAACAAAGTTTAGCAGAGGCAAACAAAGTTTAGCAGAGTTAAACAGAGGCAAACAGAGTTAAACAGTGGCAAACAGAGTTAAACAGAGGCAAACAGACTTAAACAGAGTTAAACAGAGGCAAACAGAGTTAAACAGAGGCAAACAGACTGAAACAGAGTTAAACAGAGGCAAACAGAGTCAATCAAAGTTACAAAGACGCAAAACGAGTTAAACCGAGTTAGTCAGAGGCAAACAGATTTTAGCAGACGCCAACAGAGGCAAACAGAATTAAACAGAGTTAAACAGAGGCAAACAGAGTTAAACAGAGGCAAACAGACTTAAACAGAGTTAAACAGAGTTTAGCAGAGTTAAACAGAGGCAAACAGATTTAAACAGAGGCAAACAGAGTAAACCAAGGCAAACAGAGTTAAACAGAGGCAAACAGACTTAAACAGAGTTAAACAGAGGCAAACAGAGTCAATCAAAGTTAGAAAGATGCAAAAGGAGTTAAACCGAGTTAGGCAGAGGGAAACAGATTTTAGCAGACGCAAACAGAGGCAAACAGAATTAAACAGAGTTAAACAGAGGCAAACAGAGTTAAACAGAGTTAAATAGAGGCAAACAGAGGTAAACAGAGGCAAACAGAGTCAAACAGAGGCAAACAGTGGCAAACAACGTTAAACAGAGGCAGACAAAGGCAAACAGTGTTACACAGAGGCAAACAGAGTTAAACAGAGGCAAAGTGAGTTAAACAGAGGCAAACAGCGTTAAATGGAGGCAAAGAGCATTAACAGATTTAAACAGAGGCACACTGAGGCAAACACAGTTAAACAGTGGCAAACAGAGTTGAAGAGACTTAAACAGATGCAAATAGAGGCAAACAGACTTAAACAGAGATACGCAGAGGCAAACAGACTTAAACAGAGGCACAAAGAGGCAAACAGACTTAAACAGAGATAAACAGAGGCAAACAGTTTTAAACAGTGGTAAAAAGAGTTGAAGAGAGTTAAACAGTTGCAAACAGAGTTGAAGAGAGTTAAACAGAAGCAAACAGAGCCAAACAGACTGAAACAGAGATAAACAGAATCAAACAGACTTAAACAAAGTGAGAGTTCAACAGAATTAAACAGAGGCAAACACAGTTAAACAGTGGCAAACAGAGTTAAACAGTGGAAAACAGAGTTAAACAGAGACAAACAGAGTTAACCAGAGGCAAATACAGGCAAACAGATTTAAACAGAGGCAAACAGAGTTAAACAGAGTCAGACAGAGGCAAGCAGAGGCAAACAGACTTAATCAGAGTCAAACAGAGGCAAACAGAGCTAAACAGAGGCAAACAGACTTAAATCGAGTTAAACAGAGGCAAACAGAGTTATACAGAATTATACAGATTTAAACAAAGTTAAACAGAGGCAGACAAAGGCAAACAGAGTTACATAGAGTCAAACAGAGTTAAACAGAGGCAAAGAGAGATCAACAGAGGCAAACAGCGTTAAATGGAGGCAAAGAGCATTGACAGATTTAAACAGAGGCACACAGAGGCAAACAGAGTTTAACAGAGGCAAACATAGTTAAACACAGGCAAACAGAATTACACAGATATAACGAGAATCAAACAGAGGCAAAAGCATTTAAGCCCCGGCAAACAGAGTTGAACAGAGTTAGACAGAGGCAAACAGAGGCAAACAGACCTAAACAGAGTTAAACAGAGGCATACAGAGGCAAACAGAGTTATACAGAGCTATACAGAGTTAAACAAAGTTAAAAAGAGGCAAACGCAGTTAAACAGAGTTATGCAGAGGCAAACAGTGTTAAACAGAGGCAAACAAAATTAAACAGAGTTAAACAGATTCAAACAGAGGCAGACAGATTTAAACAGAGGCTAACAGAGGCAATCAAAGTTAAACAGAGTCAAACGGAGTTAAACAGAGTTAAGCAGAGGCAAACAGAGTTTAGCAGAGTTAAGCAGAGGCAAACAGAGTTAAACAGTGGCAAACAGATTTAAACAGAGGCAAACAGAGTTAACCAGAGGCAAACAGAGTTAAACAGAGGCAAACAGGCTTAAAAAGAGTTAAACAGAGGCAAACAGAGGCAAACAAAGTTAGAAAGACGCAAAAGGAGTTTAACCGAGTTAGGCAGAGGCAAACAGATTTTAGCAGACGCAAACAGAGGCAAACAGAATTAAACAGAGGCTAACAGAGGCAAACAAAGTTAAACAGATGCAAACGGAGTAAAACAGAGTTAAGCAGACGCAAACAGAGTTAAACAGAGGCAAACAGAGTTAAACAGTGGCAAACAGATTTAGCAGAGGCAAACAGAGTAAACCAAGGCAAACAGAGTTAAACAGAGACAAACAGAGTTAAACAGAGTTAAACAGAGGCAAACAGAGTTAAACAGAGGCAAACAGATTTAAACAGAGGCAAACAGAGTTAACCAGAGACAAACAGAGTTAACCAGAGGCAAACAGAGTTAAACAGAGTTAAACAGAGGCAAACAGACTTAAACAGATTCAAACAGAGGCAGACAGATTTAAACAGAGGCTAACAGAGGCAAACAAAGTTAAACAGATGCAAACGGAGTTAAACAGAGTTAAGCAGAGGCAAACAGAGTTAAACAGAGGCAAACAGAGTTAAACAGTGGCAAACAGATTTAGCAGAGGCAAACAGAGTAAACCAAGGCAAACAGAGTTAAACAGAGACAAACAGAGTTAAACAGAGTTAAACAGAGGCAAACAGAGTTAAACAGAGGCAAACAGATTTAAACAGAGGCAAACAGAGTTAACCAGAGACAAACAGAGTTAACCAGAGGCAAACAGAGTTAAACAGAGGCAAACAGACTTAAACAGAGTTAAACAGAGGCAAACAGAGTCAAAGAAAGTTAGAAAGACACAAAAGGAGTTAAACCGAGTTAGGCAGAGGCAAACAGATTTTAGCAGACACAAACAGAGGCAAACAGAATTAAACAGAGTTAAACAGAGGCAAACAGAGGCAGACAGAGATAAACAAAGTCAAACAGTGGCAAACAGTGACAAACAAAGTTAAACAGAGGCAGACCAAGGCAATCAGTGTTACACAGAGGCAAACAGAGTTAAACAGAGGCAAAGAGAGTTAAACAGAGGCAAAGAGCATTAACAGATTTAAACAGAGGCAAACAGACTTAAACAGAGATAAACAGAGGCAAACAGTGTTAAACAGAAGCAAAAAGAGTTGAAGAGAGTTAAACAGTTGCAAACAGAGTTGAAGAGAGTTAAACAGAAGCAAACAGAGGCAAACCGACTTAAACAGAGATAACAGAAGCAAACAGACTTAAACAGAGTCAAAGGGAGTTCAACAGAATTAAACAGAGGCAAACACAGTTAAACCGTGGCAAACAGAGTTAAACAGTGGAAAACAGAGTTAAACAGAGGCAAACAGAGTAAACCAGAGGCAAACACAGGCAAACAGATTTAAACAGAGGCAAACAGAGGCAAACAAAGTTAATCCCTGGAAGGCAGAGTTGAACAGAAGAGGCAAACAGAGGCAAACAGACTTAAACAGAGTTAAACAGAGGCAAACAGAGTTAAACAGAGGCAAACAGACCTAAACAGAGTTAAACAGAAGCAGACAGAGTAAAACAGGGACAAACAGAGGCAAACAAAATTAAAAAGAGGCAAATGGAGTTAAACAGAGTTAAGCAGAGGCAAACAGTGTTAAACAGAGTTAAACAGAGGCAAACACAGGCAAACAGATTTAAACAGAGGCAAACCGAGTTAAACAGAGTCAAACAGAGGCAAACAAAGTTAATCCCTGGAAAACAGAGTTGAACAGAAGAGGCAAACAGAGGCAAACAGACTTAAACAGAGTTAAACATAGGCAAACAGAGTTAAACAGAGGCAAACAGAGGCAGACAGATTTAAACAGAGTTATACAGAGTGAAACATAGTTAAAAAGAGGCAAACGCAGTTAAACAGAGTTAAGCAGAGGCAAACAGTGTTAAACAGAGGCAAACAGAATTAAACAGAGTTAAACAGATTCAAACAGAGGCAGACAGATTTAAACAGAGGCTAACAGAGGCAAACAAACTTAAAAAGAAGCAAACGGAGTTAAACAGAGTTAAACAGAGGCAAACAGAGGCAAACAGACCTAAACAGAGTTAAACAGAAGCAGACAGAGTAAAACAGGGACAAACAGAGGCAAACAAAATTAAAAAGAGGCAAATGGAGTTAAACAGAGTTAAGCAGAGGCAAACACTGTTAAACAGAGTTAAACAGAGGCAAACAGACTTAAACAGATTCAAACAGAGGCAGACAGATTTAAACAGAGGCACACAGAGGCAAACAGAGTTAAACAGAGGCAAACATATTTAAACAAGGCAAACAGAATTGCAGAGATATAACCAGAATCAAACAGAGGCAAATGCATTTAAGCCCTGGCAAACAGAGTTGAACAGAGGTAGACAGAGGCAAACAGAGGCAAACAGACCTAAAAAAGTTAAACATAGGCATACAGAGACAAACAGAGTTATACAGAGTTATACAGATTTAAACAAAGTTAAAAAGAGGCAACCGCAGTTAAACAGAGTTATGCAGAGGCAAACAGTGTTAAACAGAGGCAAACAGAATTAAACAGAGTTAAACAGATTCAAACAGAGGCAGACAGATTTAAACAGAGGCTAACAGAGGCAATCAAATTTAAAAAGTGTCAAACGGAGTTAAACAGAGTTAAGCAGAGGCAAACAGAGTTTAGCAGAGGCAAACAGAGTTTAGCAGAGTTAAACAGAGGCAAGCAGAGTTAAACAGAGGCAAACAGATTTAAACAGAGGAAACAGAGTTAACCAGAGGCAAACAGAGTTAAACAGAGGCAAACAGACTTAAACAGAGTTAAACAGAGGCAAACAGAGGCAAACAAAGTTAGAAAAACGCAAAAGGAGTTTAACCGAGTTAGGCAGAGGCAAACAGATTTTAGCAGACGCAAACAGAGGCAAACAGAATTAAACAGATGCAAACAGAGGCAAACAGAGGCAAACAGAGTTAAACAGAGTCAAACAGAGGCAAACAGTGGCAAACAAAGTTAAACAGACGCAGACAAAGGCAAGCAGTGTTACACAGAGGCAAACAGAGTTAAACAGAGGCAAAGAGAGTTAAACAGAGGCAAACAGCGTTAAATGGAGGCAAAGAGCGTTAACAGATTTAAACAGAGGCAAACACAGTTAAACAGTGGCAAACAGAGTTGAAGAGAGTTAAACAGAAGCAAACAGAGGCAAACCGACTTAAACAGAGAAAACAGAAGCAAACAGACTTAAACAGAGTCAAAGGGAGTTCAACAGAATTAAACAGAGGCAAACACAGTTAAACCGTGGCAAGCAGAGTTAAACAGTGGAAAACAGAGTTAAACAGAGGCAAACAGAGGCAAACAAAGTTAATCCATGGAAAGCAGAGTTGAGCAGAAGAGGCAAACAGAGGCAAACAGATTTAAACAGAGTTAAACAGAGGCAAACAGACCTAAACAGAGTTAAACAGAAGCAGACAGAGTAAAACAGGGACAAACAGAGGCAAACAAAATTAAAAAGAGGCAAATGGAGTTAAACAGAGTTAAGCAGAGGCAAACAGAGACAAACAGAGTTATACAAAGTTATACAGAGTTAAACAAAGTTAAAAAGAGGCAAACACAGTTAAACAGAGTTAAGCAGAGGCAAACAGTGTTAAACAGAGTTAAACAGAGGCAAACACAGGCAAACAGATTTAAACAGAGGCAAACCGAGTTAAACAGAGTCAAACAGAGGCAAACAAAGTTAATCCCTGGAAAACAGAGTTGAACAGAAGAGGCAAACAGAGGCAAACAGACTTAAACAGAGTTAAACAGAGGCAAACAGAGTTAAACAGAGACTAACAGACCTAAACAGAGTTAAACAGAGGCAGACAGAGTAAAACAGGGACAAACAGAGGCAAACAAAATTAAAAAGAGGCAAATGGAGTTAAACAGAGTTAAGCAGAGGCAAACAGAGACAAACAGAGTTATACAAAGTTATACAGAGTTAAACACAGTTAAAAAGAGGCAAATGCAGTTAAACAGAGTTAAGCAGAGGCAAACAGTGTTAAACAGAGTTAAACAGAGGCAAACAGACTTAAACAGATTCAAACAGAGGCAGACAGATTTAAACAGAGGCTAACAGAGGCAAACAAAGTTAAACAGATGCAAACGGAGTTAAGCAGAGGCAAACAGATTTAAACAGAGGCAAACAGAGTTAAACAGTGGCAAACAGATTTAGCAGAGGCAAACAGAGTAAACCAAGGCAAACAGAGTTAAACAGAGACAAACAGAGTTAAACAGAGTTAAACAGAGGCTAACAGAGTTAAACAGAGGCAAACAGATTTAAACAGAGGCAAACAGAGTTAACCAGAGACAAACAGAGTTAACCAGAGGCAAACAGAGTTAAACAGAGGCAAACAGACTTAAACAGAGTTAAACAGAGGCAAACAGAGTCAAAGAAAGTTAGAAAGACACAAAAGGAGTTAAACCGAGTTAGGCAGAGGCAAACAGATTTTAGCAGACACAAACAGAGGCAAACAGAATTAAACAGAGTTAAACAGAGGCAAACAGAGGCAAACAGAGATAAACAAAGTCAAACAGTGGCAAACAGTGACAAACAAAGTTAAACAGAGGCAGACAAAGGCAATCAGTGTTTCACAGAGGCAAACAGAGTTAAACAGAGGCAAAGAGAGTTAAACAGAGGCAAAGAGCATTAACAGATTTAAACAGAGGCAAACAGACTTAAACAGAGACAAACAGAGGCAAACAGTGTTAAACAGAAGCAAAAAGAGTTGAAGAGAGTTAAACAGTTGCAAACAGAGTTGAAGAGAGTTAAACAGAAGCAAACAGAGGCAAACCGACTTAAACAGAGATAACAGAAGCAAACAGACTTAAACAGAGTCAAAGGGAGTTCAACAGAATTAAACAGAGGCAAACACAGTTAAACCGTGGCAAACAGAGTTAAACAGTGGAAAACAGAGTTAAACAGAGGCAAACAGAGTAAACCAGAGGCAAACACAGGCAAACAGATTTAAACAGAGGCAAACAGACTTAAACAGAGTTAAACAGAGGCAAACAGAGGCAAACAAAGTTAGAAAAACGCAAAAGGAGTTTAACCGAGTTAGGCAGAGGCAAACAGATTTTAGCAGACGCAAACAGAGGCAAACAGAATTAAACAGATGCAAGCAGAGGCAAACAGAGGCAAACAGAGTTAAACAGAGTCAAACAGAGGCAAACAGTGGCAAACAAAGTTAAACAGACGCAGACAAAGGCAAGCAGTGTTACACAGAGGCAAACAGAGTTAAACAGAGGCAAAGAGAGTTAAACAGAGGCAAACAGTGTTAAATGGAGGCAAAGAGCGTTAACAGATTTAAACAGAGGCAAACACAGTTAAACAGTGGCAAACAGAGTTGAAGAGACTTAAACAGAAGCAAACAGAGGCAAACAAACTTAAACAGAGATAAACAGAGGCAAACAGTGTTAAACAGAAGCAAAAAGAGTTGAAGAGAGTTAAACAGAAGCAAACAGAGGCAAACCGACTTAAACAGAGAAAACAGAAGCAGACTTAAACAGAGTCAAAGGGAGTTCAACAGAATTAAACAGAGGCAAACACAGTTAAACCGTGGCAAGCAGAGTTAAACAGTGGAAAACAGAGTTAAACAGAGGCAAACAGAGGCAAACAAAGTTAATCCATGGAAAGCAGAGTTGAGCAGAAGAGGCAAACAGAGGCAAACAGATTTAAACAGAGTTAAACAGAGGCAAACAGAGTTAAACAGAGGCAAACAGACCTAAACAGAGTTAAACAGAAGCAGACAGAGTAAAACAGGGACAAACAGAGGCAAACAAAATTAAAAAGAGGCAAATGGAGTTAAACAGAGTTAAGCAGAGGCAAACAGAGACAAACAGAGTTATACAAAGTTATACAGAGTTAAACAAAGTTAAAAAGAGGCAAACACAGTTAAACAGAGTTAAGCAGAGGCAAACAGTGTTAAACAGAGTTAAACAGAGGCAAACACAGGCAAACAGATTTAAACAGAGGCAAACCGAGTTAAACAGAGTCAAACAGAGGCAAACAAAGTTAATCCCTGGAAAACAGAGTTGAACAGAAGAGGCAAACAGAGGCAAACAGACTTAAACAGAGTTAAACAGAGGCAAACAGAGTTAAACAGAGACTAACAGACCTAAACAGAGTTAAACAGAGGCAGACAGAGTAAAACAGGGACAAACAGAGGCAAACAAAATTAAAAAGAGGCAAATGGAGTTAAACAGAGTTAAGCAGAGGCAAACAGAGACAAACAGAGTTATACAAAGTTATACAGAGTTAAACAAAGTTAAAAAGAGGCAAATGCAGTTAAACAGAGTTAAGCAGAGGCAAACAGTGTTAAACAGAGTTAAACAGAGGCAAACAGACTTAAACAGATTCAAACAGAGGCAGACAGATTTAAACAGAGGCTAACAGAGGCAAACAAAGTTAAACAGATGCAAACGGAGTTAAGCAGAGGCAAACAGATTTAAACAGAGGCAAACAGAGTTAAACAGTGGCAAACAGATTTAGCAGAGGCAAACAGAGTAAACCAAGGCAAACAGAGTTAAACAGAGACAAACAGAGTTAAACAGAGTTAAACAGAGGCTAACAGAGTTAAACAGAGGCAAACAGATTTAAACAGAGGCAAACAGAGTTAACCAGAGACAAACAGAGTTAACCAGAGGCAAACAGAGTTAAACAGAGGCAAACAGACTTAAACAGAGTTAAACAGAGGCAAACAGAGTCAAAGAAAGTTAGAAAGACACAAAAGGAGTTAAACCGAGTTAGGCAGAGGCAAACAGATTTTAGCAGACACAAACAGAGGCAAACAGAATTAAACAGAGTTAAACAGAGGCAAACAGAGGCAAACAGAGATAAACAAAGTCAAACAGTGGCAAACAGTGACAAACAAAGTTAAACAGAGGCAGACAAAGGCAATCAGTGTTTCACAGAGGCAAACAGAGTTAAACAGAGGCAAAGAGAGTTAAACAGAGGCAAAGAGCGTTAACAGATTTAAACAGAGGCAAACAGACTTAAACAGAGACAAACAGAGGCAAACAGTGTTAAACAGAAGCAAAAAGAGTTGAAGAGAGTTAAACAGTTGCAAACAGAGTTGAAGAGAGTTAAACAGAAGCAAACAGAGGCAAACCGACTTAAACAGAGATAACAGAAGCAAACAGACTTAAACAGAGTCAAAGGGAGTTCAACAGAATTAAACAGAGGCAAACACAGTTAAACCGTGGCAAACAGAGTTAAACAGTGGAAAACAGAGTTAAACAGAGGCAAACAGAGTAAACCAGAGGCAAACACAGGCAAACAGATTTAAACAGAGGCAAACAGAGGCAAACAAAGTTAATCCCTGGAAGGCAGAGTTGAACAGAAGAGGCAAACAGAGGCAAACAGACTTAAACAGAGTTAAACAGAGGCAAACAGAGTTAAACAGAGGCAAACAGACCTAAACAGAGTTAAACAGAAGCAGACAGAGTAAAACAGGGACAAACAGAGGCAAACAAAATTAAAAAGAGGCAAATGGAGTTAAACAGAGTTAAGCAGAGGCAAACAGTGTTAAACAGAGTTAAACAGAGGCAAACACAGGCAAACAGATTTAAACAGAGGCAAACCGAGTTAAACAGAGTCAAACAGAGGCAAACAAAGTTAATCCCTGGAAAACAGAGTTGAACAGAAGAGGCAAACAGAGGCAAACAGACTTAAACAGAGTTAAACATAGGCAAACAGAGTTAAACAGAGGCAAACAGAGGCAGACAGATTTAAACAGAGGCTAACAGAGGCAAACAAAGTTAAAATGAGGCAAACGGAGTAAAACAGAGTTAAACAGAGGCAAACAGAGGCAAACAGAGTTATACAGAGTTATACAGAGTGAAACAAAGTTAAAAAGAGGCAAACGCAGTTAAACAGAGTTAAGCAGAGGCAAACAGTGTTAAACAGAGTTAAACAGAGGCAAACAGACTTAAACAGATTCAAACAGAGGCAGACAGATTTAAACAGAGGCTAACAGAGGCAAACAAAGTTAAACAGATGCAAACGGAGTTAAACAGAGTTAAGCAGAGGCAAACACAGGCAAACAGATTTAAACAGAGGCAAACCGAGTTAAACAGAGTCAAACAAAGGCAAACAAAGTTAATCCCTGGAAAACAGAGTTGAACAGAAGAGGCAAACAGAGGCAAACAGACTTAAACAGAGTTAAACATAGGCAAACAGAGTTAAACAGAGGCAAACAGACCTAAACAGAGTTAAACAGAGGCAGACAGAGTAAAACAGGAACAAACAGAGGCAAACAAAATTAAAAAGAGGCAAATGGAGTTAAACAGAGTTAAGCAGAGGCAAACAGAGACAAACAGAGTTCTACAAAGTTATACAGAGTTAAACAAAGTTAAAAAGAGGCAAACGCAGTTAAACAGAGTTAAACAGAGGCAAACAGACTTAAACAGATTCAAACAGAGGCAGACAGATTTAAACAGAGGCTAACAGAGGCAAACAAAGTTAAACAGATGCAAACGGAGTTAAACAGAGTTAAGCAGAGGCAAACGGAGTTAAACAGATTTAAACAGAGGCAAACAGAGTTAACCAGTGGCAAACAGATTTAGGCAGAGGCAAACAGAGTTAACCAAGGCAAATAGAGTTAAACAGAGACAAACAGAGTTAAACAGAGTTAAACAGAGGCAAACAGAGTTAAACAGAGGCAAACAGATTTAAACAGATGAAAACAGAGTTAACCAGAGACAAACAGAGTTAACCAGAGGCAAACAGAGTTAAACAGAGGCAAACAGACTTAAACAGAGTTAAACAGAGGCAAACAGAGTCAAAGAAAGTTAGAAAGGCGCAAAAGGAGTTAAACCGAGTTAGGCAGAGGCAAACAGATTTTAGCAGACGCAAACAGAGGCAGACAAATTTAAACAGAGGCTAACAGAGGCAAACAAAGTTAAACAGATGCAAACGGAGTTAAACAGAGTTAAGCAGAGGCAAACAGTGTTAAACAGAGGCAAACAGAGTTAAACAGTGGCAAACAGATTTAGCAGAGGCAAACAGAGTAAACCAAGGCAAACAGAGTTAAACAGAGACAAACAGAGTTAAACAGAGTTAAACAGAGGCAAACAGAGTTAAACAGAGGCAAACAGATTTAAACAGAGGCAAACAGAGTTAACCAGAGACAAACAGAGTTAACCAGAGGCAAACAGAGTTAAACAGAGGCAAACAGACTTAAACAGAGTTAAACAGAGGCAAACAGAGTCAAAGAAAGTTAGAAAGACACAAAAGGAGTTAAACCGAGTTAGGCAGAGGCAAACAGATTTTAGCAGACACAAACAGAGGCAAACAGAATTAAACAGAGTTAAACAGAGGCAAACAGAGGCAAACAGAGATAAACAAAGTCAAACAGTGGCAAACAGTGACAAACAAAGTTAAACAGAGGCAGACAAAGGCAATCAGTGTTACACAGAGGCAAACAGAGTTAAACAGAGGCAAAGAGAGTTAAACAGAGGCAAAGAGCGTTAACAGATTTAAACAGAGGCAAACAGACTTAAACAGAGATAAACAGAGGCAAACAGAGTTAAACAGAAGCAAACAGAGTAAACCAGAGGCAAACACAGGCAAACAGATTTAAACAGAGGCAAACAGAGGCAAACAAAGTTAATCCCTGGAAGGCAGAGTTGAACAGAAGAGGCAAACAGAGGCCAACAGACTTAAACAGAGTTAACCAGAGGCAAACAGAGTTAAACAGAGGCAAACAGACTTAAACAGAGTTAAACAGAGGCAAACAGAGTCAAAGAAAGTTAGAAAGACACAAAAGGAGTTAAACCGAGTTAGGCAGAGGCAAACAGATTTTAGCAGACACAAACAGAGGCAAACAGAATTAAACAGAGTTAAACAGAGGCAAACAGAGGCAAACAGAGATAAACAAAGTCAAACAGTGGCAAACAGTGACAAACAAAGTTAAACAGAGGCAGACAAAGGCAATCAGTGTTACACAGAGGCAAACAGAGTTAAACAGAGGCAAAGAGAGTTAAACAGAGGCAAAGAGCGTTAACAGATTTAAACAGAGGCAAACAGACTTAAACAGAGATAAACAGAGGCAAACAGAGTTAAACAGAAGCAAACAGAGTAAACCAGAGGCAAACACAGGCAAACAGATTTAAACAGAGGCAAACAGAGGCAAACAAAGTTAATCCCTGGAAGGCAGAGTTGAACAGAAGAGGCAAACAGAGGCCAACAGACTTAAACAGAGTTAAACAGAGGCAAACAGAGTTAAACAGAGGCAAACAGACCTAAACAGAGTTAAACAGAAGCAGACAGAGTAAAACAGGGACAAACAGAGGCAAACAAAGTTAATCCCTGGAAGGCAGAGTTGAACAGAAGAGGCAAACAGAGGCCAACAGACTTAAACAGAGTTAAACAGAGGCAAACAGAGTTAAACAGAGGCAAACAGACCTAAACAGAGTTAAACAGAAGCAGACAGAGTAAAACAGGGACAAACAGAGGCAAACAAAATTAAAAAGAGGCAAATGGAGTTAAACAGAGTTAAGCAGAGGCAAACAGTGTTAAACAGAGTTAAACAGAGGCAAACACAGGCAAACAGATTTAAACAGAGGCAAACCGAGTTAAACAGAGTCAAACAGAGGCAAACAAAGTTAATCCCTGGAAAACAGAGTTGAACAGAAGAGGCAAACAGAGGCAAACGGAGTTAAACAGAGTTAAACAGAGGCAAACAGAGGAGGCAAACAGAGTTATACATAGATATACAGAGTGAAACAAAGTTAAAAAGAGGCAAACGCAGTTAAACAGAGTTAAGCAGAGGCAAACAGTGTTAAACAGAGGCAAACAGAATTAAACAGAGTTAAACAGATTCAAACAGAGGCAGACAGATTTAAACAGAGGCTAACAGAGGCAAACAAACTTAAAAAGAGGCAATCGGAGTTAAACAGAGTTAAACAGAGGCAAACAGAGGCAAACAGACCTAAACAGAGTTAAACAGAAGCAGACAGAGTAAAACAGGGACAAACAGAGGCAAACAAAATTAAAAAGAGGCAAATGGAGTTAAACAGAGTTAAGCAGAGGCAAACAGAGACAAACAGAGTTATACAAAGTTATACAGAGTTAAACAAAGTTAAAAAGAGGCAAACACAGTTAAACAGAGTTAAGCAGAGGCAAACAGTGTTAAACAGAGTTAAACAGAGGCAAACAGACTTAAACAGATTCAAACAGAGGCAGACAGATTTAAACAGAGGCTAACAGAGGCAAACAAAGTTAAACAGATGCAAACGGAGTTAAACAGAGTTAAGCAGAGGCAAACACAGGCAAACAGATTTAAACAGAGGCAAACCGAGTTAAACAGAGTCAAACAAAGGCAAACAAAGTTAATCCCTGGAAAACAGAGTTGAACAGAAGAGGCAAACAGAGGCAAACAGACTTAAACAGAGTTAAACATAGGCAAACAGAGTTAAACAGAGGCAAACAGACCTAAACAGAGTTAAACAGAGGCAGACAGAGTAAAACAGGAACAAACAGAGGCAAACAAAATTAAAAAGAGGCAAATGGAGTTAAACAGAGTTAAGCAGAGGCAAACAGAGACAAACAGAGTTCTACAAAGTTATACAGAGTTAAACAAAGTTAAAAAGAGGCAAACGCAGTTAAACAGAGTTAAACAGAGGCAAACAGACTTAAACAGATTCAAACAGAGGCAGACAGATTTAAACAGAGGCTAACAGAGGCAAACAAAGTTAAACAGATGCAAACGGAGTTAAACAGAGTTAAGCAGAGGCAAACGGAGTTAAACAGATTTAAACAGAGGCAAACAGAGTTAACCAGTGGCAAACAGATTTAGGCAGAGGCAAACAGAGTTAACCAAGGCAAATAGAGTTAAACAGAGACAAACAGAGTTAAACAGAGTTAAACAGAGGCAAACAGAGTTAAACAGAGGCAAACAGATTTAAACAGATGAAAACAGAGTTAACCAGAGACAAACAGAGTTAACCAGAGGCAACAGAGTTAAACAGAGGCAAACAGACTTAAACAGAGTTAAACAGAGGCAAACAGAGTCAAAGAAAGTTAGAAAGGCGCAAAAGGAGTTAAACCGAGTTAGGCAGAGGCAAACAGATTTTAGCAGACGCAAACAGAGGCAGACAAATTTAAACAGAGGCTAACAGAGGCAAACAAAGTTAAACAGATGCAAACGGAGTTAAACAGAGTTAAGCAGAGGCAAACAGTGTTAAACAGAGGCAAACAGAGTTAAACAGTGGCAAACAGATTTAGCAGAGGCAAACAGAGTAAACCAAGGCAAACAGAGTTAAACAGAGACAAACAGAGTTAAACAGAGTTAAACAGAGGCAAACAGAGTTAAACAGAGGCAAACAGATTTAAACAGAGGCAAACAGAGTTAACCAGAGACAAACAGAGTTAACCAGAGGCAAACAGAGTTAAACAGAGGCAAACAGACTTAAACAGAGTTAAACAGAGGCAAACAGAGTCAAAGAAAGTTAGAAAGACACAAAAGGAGTTAAACCGAGTTAGGCAGAGGCAAACAGATTTTAGCAGACACAAACAGAGGCAAACAGAATTAAACAGAGTTAAACAGAGGCAAACAGAGGCAAACAGAGATAAACAAAGTCAAACAGTGGCAAACAGTGACAAACAAAGTTAAACAGAGGCAGACAAAGGCAATCAGTGTTACACAGAGGCAAACAGAGTTAAACAGAGGCAAAGAGAGTTAAACAGAGGCAAAGAGCGTTAACAGATTTAAACAGAGGCAAACAGACTTAAACAGAGATAAACAGAGGCAAACAGAGTTAAACAGAAGCAAACAGAGTAAACCAGAGGCAAACACAGGCAAACAGATTTAAACAGAGGCAAACAGAGGCAAACAAAGTTAATCCCTGGAAGGCAGAGTTGAACAGAAGAGGCAAACAGAGGCCAACAGACTTAAACAGAGTTAAACAGAGGCAAACAGAGTTAAACAGAGGCAAACAGACCTAAACAGAGTTAAACAGAAGCAGACAGAGTAAAACAGGGACAAACAGAGGCAAACAAAGTTAATCCCTGGAAGGCAGAGTTGAACAGAAGAGGCAAACAGAGGCCAACAGACTTAAACAGAGTTAAACAGAGGCAAACAGAGTTAAACAGAGGCAAACAGACCTAAACAGAGTTAAACAGAAGCAGACAGAGTAAAACAGGGACAAACAGAGGCAAACAAAATTAAAAAGAGGCAAATGGAGTTAAACAGAGTTAAGCAGAGGCAAACAGTGTTAAACAGAGTTAAACAGAGGCAAACACAGGCAAACAGATTTAAACAGAGGCAAACCGAGTTAAACAGAGTCAAACAGAGGCAAACAAAGTTAATCCCTGGAAAACAGAGTTGAACAGAAGAGGCAAACAGAGGCAAACGGAGTTAAACAGAGTTAAACAGAGGCAAACAGAGGAGGCAAACAGAGTTATACATAGATATACAGAGTGAAACAAAGTTAAAAAGAGGCAAACGCAGTTAAACAGAGTTAAGCAGAGGCAAACAGTGTTAAACAGAGGCAAACAGAATTAAACAGAGTTAAACAGATTCAAACAGAGGCAGACAGATTTAAACAGAGGCTAACAGAGGCAAACAAACTTAAAAAGAGGCAATCGGAGTTAAACAGAGTTAAACAGAGGCAAACAGAGGCAAACAGACCTAAACAGAGTTAAACAGAAGCAGACAGAGTAAAACAGGGACAAACAGAGGCAAACAAAATTAAAAAGAGGCAAATGGAGTTAAACAGAGTTAAGCAGAGGCAAACAGAGACAAACAGAGTTATACAAAGTTATACAGAGTTAAACAAAGTTAAAAAGAGGCAAACACAGTTAAACAGAGTTAAGCAGAGGCAAACAGTGTTAAACAGAGTTAAACAGAGGCAAACAGACTTAAACAGATTCAAACAGAGGCAGACAGATTTAAACAGAGGCTAACAGAGGCAAACAAAGTTAAACAGATGCAAACGGAGTTAAGCAGAGGCAAACAGATTTAAACAGAGGCAAACAGAGTTAAACAGTGGCAAACAGATTTAGCAGAGGCAAACAGAGTAAACCAAGGCAAACAGAGTTAAACAGAGACAAACAGAGTTAAACAGAGTTAAACAGAGGCTAACAGAGTTAAACAGAGGCAAACAGATTTAAACAGAGGCAAACAGAGTTAACCAGAGACAAACAGAGTTAACCAGAGGCAAACAGAGTTAAACAGAGGCAAACAGACTTAAACAGAGTTAAACAGAGGCAAACAGAGTCAAAGAAAGTTAGAAAGACACAAAAGGAGTTAAACCGAGTTAGGCAGAGGCAAACAGATTTTAGCAGACACAAACAGAGGCAAACAGAATTAAACAGAGTTAAACAGAGGCAAACAGAGGCAAACAGAGATAAACAAAGTCAAACAGTGGCAAACAGTGACAAACAAAGTTAAACAGAGGCAGACAAAGGCAATCAGTGTTTCACAGAGGCAAACAGAGTTAAACAGAGGCAAAGAGAGTTAAACAGAGGCAAAGAGCATTAACAGATTTAAACAGAGGCAAACAGACTTAAACAGAGACAAACAGAGGCAAACAGTGTTAAACAGAAGCAAAAAGAGTTGAAGAGAGTTAAACAGTTGCAAACAGAGTTGAAGAGAGTTAAACAGAAGCAAACAGAGGCAAACCGACTTAAACAGAGATAACAGAAGCAAACAGACTTAAACAGAGTCAAAGGGAGTTCAACAGAATTAAACAGAGGCAAACACAGTTAAACCGTGGCAAACAGAGTTAAACAGTGGAAAACAGAGTTAAACAGAGGCAAACAGAGTAAACCAGAGGCAAACACAGGCAAACAGATTTAAACAGAGGCAAACAGACTTAAACAGAGTTAAACAGAGGCAAACAGAGGCAAACAAAGTTAGAAAAACGCAAAAGGAGTTTAACCGAGTTAGGCAGAGGCAAACAGATTTTAGCAGACGCAAACAGAGGCAAACAGAATTAAACAGATGCAAGCAGAGGCAAACAGAGGCAAACAGAGTTAAACAGAGTCAAACAGAGGCAAACAGTGGCAAACAAAGTTAAACAGACGCAGACAAAGGCAAGCAGTGTTACACAGAGGCAAACAGAGTTAAACAGAGGCAAAGAGAGTTAAACAGAGGCAAACAGTGTTAAATGGAGGCAAAGAGCGTTAACAGATTTAAACAGAGGCAAACACAGTTAAACAGTGGCAAACAGAGTTGAAGAGACTTAAACAGAAGCAAACAGAGGCAAACAAACTTAAACAGAGATAAACAGAGGCAAACAGTGTTAAACAGAAGCAAAAAGAGTTGAAGAGAGTTAAACAGAAGCAAACAGAGGCAAACCGACTTAAACAGAGAAAACAGAAGCAGACTTAAACAGAGTCAAAGGGAGTTCAACAGAATTAAACAGAGGCAAACACAGTTAAACCGTGGCAAGCAGAGTTAA
This sequence comes from Isurus oxyrinchus, assembly GCA_026770705.1. Taxonomy (NCBI): domain Eukaryota; kingdom Metazoa; phylum Chordata; class Chondrichthyes; order Lamniformes; family Lamnidae; genus Isurus; species Isurus oxyrinchus. Next base: position 83,735 of record JANJGN010001207.1, on the reverse strand, counting down.
ACAGTGGAAAACAGAGTTAAACAGAGGCAAACAGAGGCAAACAAAGTTAATCCATGGAAAGCAGAGTTGAGCAGAAGAGGCAAACAGAGGCAAACAGATTTAAACAGAGTTAAACAGAGGCAAACAGAGTTAAACAGAGGCAAACAGACCTAAACAGAGTTAAACAGAAGCAGACAGAGTAAAACAGGGACAAACAGAGGCAAACAAAATTAAAAAGAGGCAAATGGAGTTAAACAGAGTTAAGCAGAGGCAAACAGAGACAAACAGAGTTATACAAAGTTATACAGAGTTAAACAAAGTTAAAAAGAGGCAAACACAGTTAAACAGAGTTAAGCAGAGGCAAACAGTGTTAAACAGAGTTAAACAGAGGCAAACACAGGCAAACAGATTTAAACAGAGGCAAACCGAGTTAAACAGAGTCAAACAGAGGCAAACAAAGTTAATCCCTGGAAAACAGAGTTGAACAGAAGAGGCAAACAGAGGCAAACAGACTTAAACAGAGTTAAACAGAGGCAAACAGAGTTAAACAGAGACTAACAGACCTAAACAGAGTTAAACAGAGGCAGACAGAGTAAAACAGGGACAAACAGAGGCAAACAAAATTAAAAAGAGGCAAATGGAGTTAAACAGAGTTAAGCAGAGGCAAACAGAGACAAACAGAGTTATACAAAGTTATACAGAGTTAAACAAAGTTAAAAAGAGGCAAATGCAGTTAAACAGAGTTAAGCAGAGGCAAACAGTGTTAAACAGAGTTAAACAGAGGCAAACAGACTTAAACAGATTCAAACAGAGGCAGACAGATTTAAACAGAGGCTAACAGAGGCAAACAAAGTTAAACAGATGCAAACGGAGTTAAGCAGAGGCAAACAGATTTAAACAGAGGCAAACAGAGTTAAACAGTGGCAAACAGATTTAGCAGAGGCAAACAGAGTAAACCAAGGCAAACAGAGTTAAACAGAGACAAACAGAGTTAAACAGAGTTAAACAGAGGCTAACAGAGTTAAACAGAGGCAAACAGATTTAAACAGAGGCAAACAGAGTTAACCAGAGACAAACAGAGTTAACCAGAGGCAAACAGAGTTAAACAGAGGCAAACAGACTTAAACAGAGTTAAACAGAGGCAAACAGAGTCAAAGAAAGTTAGAAAGACACAAAAGGAGTTAAACCGAGTTAGGCAGAGGCAAACAGATTTTAGCAGACACAAACAGAGGCAAACAGAATTAAACAGAGTTAAACAGAGGCAAACAGAGGCAAACAGAGATAAACAAAGTCAAACAGTGGCAAACAGTGACAAACAAAGTTAAACAGAGGCAGACAAAGGCAATCAGTGTTTCACAGAGGCAAACAGAGTTAAACAGAGGCAAAGAGAGTTAAACAGAGGCAAAGAGCGTTAACAGATTTAAACAGAGGCAAACAGACTTAAACAGAGACAAACAGAGGCAAACAGTGTTAAACAGAAGCAAAAAGAGTTGAAGAGAGTTAAACAGTTGCAAACAGAGTTGAAGAGAGTTAAACAGAAGCAAACAGAGGCAAACCGACTTAAACAGAGATAACAGAAGCAAACAGACTTAAACAGAGTCAAAGGGAGTTCAACAGAATTAAACAGAGGCAAACACAGTTAAACCGTGGCAAACAGAGTTAAACAGTGGAAAACAGAGTTAAACAGAGGCAAACAGAGTAAACCAGAGGCAAACACAGGCAAACAGATTTAAACAGAGGCAAACAGAGGCAAACAAAGTTAATCCCTGGAAGGCAGAGTTGAACAGAAGAGGCAAACAGAGGCAAACAGACTTAAACAGAGTTAAACAGAGGCAAACAGAGTTAAACAGAGGCAAACAGACCTAAACAGAGTTAAACAGAAGCAGACAGAGTAAAACAGGGACAAACAGAGGCAAACAAAATTAAAAAGAGGCAAATGGAGTTAAACAGAGTTAAGCAGAGGCAAACAGTGTTAAACAGAGTTAAACAGAGGCAAACACAGGCAAACAGATTTAAACAGAGGCAAACCGAGTTAAACAGAGTCAAACAGAGGCAAACAAAGTTAATCCCTGGAAAACAGAGTTGAACAGAAGAGGCAAACAGAGGCAAACAGACTTAAACAGAGTTAAACATAGGCAAACAGAGTTAAACAGAGGCAAACAGAGGCAGACAGATTTAAACAGAGGCTAACAGAGGCAAACAAAGTTAAAATGAGGCAAACGGAGTAAAACAGAGTTAAACAGAGGCAAACAGAGGCAAACAGAGTTATACAGAGTTATACAGAGTGAAACAAAGTTAAAAAGAGGCAAACGCAGTTAAACAGAGTTAAGCAGAGGCAAACAGTGTTAAACAGAGTTAAACAGAGGCAAACAGACTTAAACAGATTCAAACAGAGGCAGACAGATTTAAACAGAGGCTAACAGAGGCAAACAAAGTTAAACAGATGCAAACGGAGTTAAACAGAGTTAAGCAGAGGCAAACACAGGCAAACAGATTTAAACAGAGGCAAACCGAGTTAAACAGAGTCAAACAAAGGCAAACAAAGTTAATCCCTGGAAAACAGAGTTGAACAGAAGAGGCAAACAGAGGCAAACAGACTTAAACAGAGTTAAACATAGGCAAACAGAGTTAAACAGAGGCAAACAGACCTAAACAGAGTTAAACAGAGGCAGACAGAGTAAAACAGGAACAAACAGAGGCAAACAAAATTAAAAAGAGGCAAATGGAGTTAAACAGAGTTAAGCAGAGGCAAACAGAGACAAACAGAGTTCTACAAAGTTATACAGAGTTAAACAAAGTTAAAAAGAGGCAAACGCAGTTAAACAGAGTTAAACAGAGGCAAACAGACTTAAACAGATTCAAACAGAGGCAGACAGATTTAAACAGAGGCTAACAGAGGCAAACAAAGTTAAACAGATGCAAACGGAGTTAAACAGAGTTAAGCAGAGGCAAACGGAGTTAAACAGATTTAAACAGAGGCAAACAGAGTTAACCAGTGGCAAACAGATTTAGGCAGAGGCAAACAGAGTTAACCAAGGCAAATAGAGTTAAACAGAGACAAACAGAGTTAAACAGAGTTAAACAGAGGCAAACAGAGTTAAACAGAGGCAAACAGATTTAAACAGATGAAAACAGAGTTAACCAGAGACAAACAGAGTTAACCAGAGGCAAACAGAGTTAAACAGAGGCAAACAGACTTAAACAGAGTTAAACAGAGGCAAACAGAGTCAAAGAAAGTTAGAAAGGCGCAAAAGGAGTTAAACCGAGTTAGGCAGAGGCAAACAGATTTTAGCAGACGCAAACAGAGGCAGACAAATTTAAACAGAGGCTAACAGAGGCAAACAAAGTTAAACAGATGCAAACGGAGTTAAACAGAGTTAAGCAGAGGCAAACAGTGTTAAACAGAGGCAAACAGAGTTAAACAGTGGCAAACAGATTTAGCAGAGGCAAACAGAGTAAACCAAGGCAAACAGAGTTAAACAGAGACAAACAGAGTTAAACAGAGTTAAACAGAGGCAAACAGAGTTAAACAGAGGCAAACAGATTTAAACAGAGGCAAACAGAGTTAACCAGAGACAAACAGAGTTAACCAGAGGCAAACAGAGTTAAACAGAGGCAAACAGACTTAAACAGAGTTAAACAGAGGCAAACAGAGTCAAAGAAAGTTAGAAAGACACAAAAGGAGTTAAACCGAGTTAGGCAGAGGCAAACAGATTTTAGCAGACACAAACAGAGGCAAACAGAATTAAACAGAGTTAAACAGAGGCAAACAGAGGCAAACAGAGATAAACAAAGTCAAACAGTGGCAAACAGTGACAAACAAAGTTAAACAGAGGCAGACAAAGGCAATCAGTGTTACACAGAGGCAAACAGAGTTAAACAGAGGCAAAGAGAGTTAAACAGAGGCAAAGAGCGTTAACAGATTTAAACAGAGGCAAACAGACTTAAACAGAGATAAACAGAGGCAAACAGAGTTAAACAGAAGCAAACAGAGTAAACCAGAGGCAAACACAGGCAAACAGATTTAAACAGAGGCAAACAGAGGCAAACAAAGTTAATCCCTGGAAGGCAGAGTTGAACAGAAGAGGCAAACAGAGGCCAACAGACTTAAACAGAGTTAACCAGAGGCAAACAGAGTTAAACAGAGGCAAACAGACTTAAACAGAGTTAAACAGAGGCAAACAGAGTCAAAGAAAGTTAGAAAGACACAAAAGGAGTTAAACCGAGTTAGGCAGAGGCAAACAGATTTTAGCAGACACAAACAGAGGCAAACAGAATTAAACAGAGTTAAACAGAGGCAAACAGAGGCAAACAGAGATAAACAAAGTCAAACAGTGGCAAACAGTGACAAACAAAGTTAAACAGAGGCAGACAAAGGCAATCAGTGTTACACAGAGGCAAACAGAGTTAAACAGAGGCAAAGAGAGTTAAACAGAGGCAAAGAGCGTTAACAGATTTAAACAGAGGCAAACAGACTTAAACAGAGATAAACAGAGGCAAACAGAGTTAAACAGAAGCAAACAGAGTAAACCAGAGGCAAACACAGGCAAACAGATTTAAACAGAGGCAAACAGAGGCAAACAAAGTTAATCCCTGGAAGGCAGAGTTGAACAGAAGAGGCAAACAGAGGCCAACAGACTTAAACAGAGTTAAACAGAGGCAAACAGAGTTAAACAGAGGCAAACAGACCTAAACAGAGTTAAACAGAAGCAGACAGAGTAAAACAGGGACAAACAGAGGCAAACAAAGTTAATCCCTGGAAGGCAGAGTTGAACAGAAGAGGCAAACAGAGGCCAACAGACTTAAACAGAGTTAAACAGAGGCAAACAGAGTTAAACAGAGGCAAACAGACCTAAACAGAGTTAAACAGAAGCAGACAGAGTAAAACAGGGACAAACAGAGGCAAACAAAATTAAAAAGAGGCAAATGGAGTTAAACAGAGTTAAGCAGAGGCAAACAGTGTTAAACAGAGTTAAACAGAGGCAAACACAGGCAAACAGATTTAAACAGAGGCAAACCGAGTTAAACAGAGTCAAACAGAGGCAAACAAAGTTAATCCCTGGAAAACAGAGTTGAACAGAAGAGGCAAACAGAGGCAAACGGAGTTAAACAGAGTTAAACAGAGGCAAACAGAGGAGGCAAACAGAGTTATACATAGATATACAGAGTGAAACAAAGTTAAAAAGAGGCAAACGCAGTTAAACAGAGTTAAGCAGAGGCAAACAGTGTTAAACAGAGGCAAACAGAATTAAACAGAGTTAAACAGATTCAAACAGAGGCAGACAGATTTAAACAGAGGCTAACAGAGGCAAACAAACTTAAAAAGAGGCAATCGGAGTTAAACAGAGTTAAACAGAGGCAAACAGAGGCAAACAGACCTAAACAGAGTTAAACAGAAGCAGACAGAGTAAAACAGGGACAAACAGAGGCAAACAAAATTAAAAAGAGGCAAATGGAGTTAAACAGAGTTAAGCAGAGGCAAACAGAGACAAACAGAGTTATACAAAGTTATACAGAGTTAAACAAAGTTAAAAAGAGGCAAACACAGTTAAACAGAGTTAAGCAGAGGCAAACAGTGTTAAACAGAGTTAAACAGAGGCAAACAGACTTAAACAGATTCAAACAGAGGCAGACAGATTTAAACAGAGGCTAACAGAGGCAAACAAAGTTAAACAGATGCAAACGGAGTTAAACAGAGTTAAGCAGAGGCAAACACAGGCAAACAGATTTAAACAGAGGCAAACCGAGTTAAACAGAGTCAAACAAAGGCAAACAAAGTTAATCCCTGGAAAACAGAGTTGAACAGAAGAGGCAAACAGAGGCAAACAGACTTAAACAGAGTTAAACATAGGCAAACAGAGTTAAACAGAGGCAAACAGACCTAAACAGAGTTAAACAGAGGCAGACAGAGTAAAACAGGAACAAACAGAGGCAAACAAAATTAAAAAGAGGCAAATGGAGTTAAACAGAGTTAAGCAGAGGCAAACAGAGACAAACAGAGTTCTACAAAGTTATACAGAGTTAAACAAAGTTAAAAAGAGGCAAACGCAGTTAAACAGAGTTAAACAGAGGCAAACAGACTTAAACAGATTCAAACAGAGGCAGACAGATTTAAACAGAGGCTAACAGAGGCAAACAAAGTTAAACAGATGCAAACGGAGTTAAACAGAGTTAAGCAGAGGCAAACGGAGTTAAACAGATTTAAACAGAGGCAAACAGAGTTAACCAGTGGCAAACAGATTTAGGCAGAGGCAAACAGAGTTAACCAAGGCAAATAGAGTTAAACAGAGACAAACAGAGTTAAACAGAGTTAAACAGAGGCAAACAGAGTTAAACAGAGGCAAACAGATTTAAACAGATGAAAACAGAGTTAACCAGAGACAAACAGAGTTAACCAGAGGCAAACAGAGTTAAACAGAGGCAAACAGACTTAAACAGAGTTAAACAGAGGCAAACAGAGTCAAAGAAAGTTAGAAAGGCGCAAAAGGAGTTAAACCGAGTTAGGCAGAGGCAAACAGATTTTAGCAGACGCAAACAGAGGCAGACAAATTTAAACAGAGGCTAACAGAGGCAAACAAAGTTAAACAGATGCAAACGGAGTTAAACAGAGTTAAGCAGAGGCAAACAGTGTTAAACAGAGGCAAACAGAGTTAAACAGTGGCAAACAGATTTAGCAGAGGCAAACAGAGTAAACCAAGGCAAACAGAGTTAAACAGAGACAAACAGAGTTAAACAGAGTTAAACAGAGGCAAACAGAGTTAAACAGAGGCAAACAGATTTAAACAGAGGCAAACAGAGTTAACCAGAGACAAACAGAGTTAACCAGAGGCAAACAGAGTTAAACAGAGGCAAACAGACTTAAACAGAGTTAAACAGAGGCAAACAGAGTCAAAGAAAGTTAGAAAGACACAAAAGGAGTTAAACCGAGTTAGGCAGAGGCAAACAGATTTTAGCAGACACAAACAGAGGCAAACAGAATTAAACAGAGTTAAACAGAGGCAAACAGAGGCAAACAGAGATAAACAAAGTCAAACAGTGGCAAACAGTGACAAACAAAGTTAAACAGAGGCAGACAAAGGCAATCAGTGTTACACAGAGGCAAACAGAGTTAAACAGAGGCAAAGAGAGTTAAACAGAGGCAAAGAGCGTTAACAGATTTAAACAGAGGCAAACAGACTTAAACAGAGATAAACAGAGGCAAACAGAGTTAAACAGAAGCAAACAGAGTAAACCAGAGGCAAACACAGGCAAACAGATTTAAACAGAGGCAAACAGAGGCAAACAAAGTTAATCCCTGGAAGGCAGAGTTGAACAGAAGAGGCAAACAGAGGCCAACAGACTTAAACAGAGTTAAACAGAGGCAAACAGAGTTAAACAGAGGCAAACAGACCTAAACAGAGTTAAACAGAAGCAGACAGAGTAAAACAGGGACAAACAGAGGCAAACAAAGTTAATCCCTGGAAGGCAGAGTTGAACAGAAGAGGCAAACAGAGGCCAACAGACTTAAACAGAGTTAAACAGAGGCAAACAGAGTTAAACAGAGGCAAACAGACCTAAACAGAGTTAAACAGAAGCAGACAGAGTAAAACAGGGACAAACAGAGGCAAACAAAATTAAAAAGAGGCAAATGGAGTTAAACAGAGTTAAGCAGAGGCAAACAGTGTTAAACAGAGTTAAACAGAGGCAAACACAGGCAAACAGATTTAAACAGAGGCAAACCGAGTTAAACAGAGTCAAACAGAGGCAAACAAAGTTAATCCCTGGAAAACAGAGTTGAACAGAAGAGGCAAACAGAGGCAAACGGAGTTAAACAGAGTTAAACAGAGGCAAACAGAGGAGGCAAACAGAGTTATACATAGATATACAGAGTGAAACAAAGTTAAAAAGAGGCAAACGCAGTTAAACAGAGTTAAGCAGAGGCAAACAGTGTTAAACAGAGGCAAACAGAATTAAACAGAGTTAAACAGATTCAAACAGAGGCAGACAGATTTAAACAGAGGCTAACAGAGGCAAACAAACTTAAAAAGAGGCAATCGGAGTTAAACAGAGTTAAACAGAGGCAAACAGAGGCAAACAGACCTAAACAGAGTTAAACAGAAGCAGACAGAGTAAAACAGGGACAAACAGAGGCAAACAAAATTAAAAAGAGGCAAATGGAGTTAAACAGAGTTAAGCAGAGGCAAACAGAGACAAACAGAGTTATACAAAGTTATACAGAGTTAAACAAAGTTAAAAAGAGGCAAACACAGTTAAACAGAGTTAAGCAGAGGCAAACAGTGTTAAACAGAGTTAAACAGAGGCAAACACAGGCAAACAGATTTAAACAGAGGCAAACCGAGTTAAACAGAGTCAAACAAAGGCAAACAAAGTTAATCCCTGGAAAACAGAGTTGAACAGAAGAGGCAAACAGAGGCAAACAGACTTAAACAGAGTTAAACATAGGCAAACAGAGTTAAACAGAGGCAAACAGACCTAAACAGAGTTAAACAGAGGCAGACAGAGTAAAACAGGAACAAACAGAGGCAAACAAAATTAAAAAGAGGCAAATGGAGTTAAACAGTGTTAAGCAGAGGCAAACAGAGACAAACAGAGTTCTGCAAAGTTATACAGAGTTAAACAAAGTTAAAAAGAGGCAAACGCAGTTAAACAGAGTTAAGCAGAGGCAAACAGTGTTAAACAGAGTTAAACAGAGGCAAACAGACTTAAACAGATTCAAACAGAGGCAGACAGATTTAAACAGAGGCTAACAGAGGCAAACAAAGTTAAACAGATGCAAACGGAGTTAAACAGAGTTAAGCAGAGGCAAACGGAGTTAAACAGAGTTAAACAGAGGCAAACAGAGTTAAACAGTGGCAAACAGATTTAGGCAGAGGCAAACAGAGTAAACCAAGGCAAACAGAGTTAAACAAAGACAAACAGAGTTAAACAGAGTTAAACAGAGGCAAACAGAGTTAAACAGAGGCAAGCAGATTTCAACAGAGGCAAACAGAGTTAACCAGAGACAAACAGAGTTAACCAGAGGCAAACAGAGTTAAACAGAGGCAAACAGACTTAAACAGAATTAAACAGAGGCAAACAGAGTCAAAGAAAGTTAGAAAGACGCAAAAGGAGTTAAACCGAGTTAGGCAGAGGCAAACAGATTTTAGCAGACGCAAGCAGAGGCAAACAGTATTAAACAGAGTTAAAGAGAGTTAAACAGAGGCAAACAGCGTTAAATGGAGGCAAAGAGCAGCGTTAACAGATTTAAACAGAGGCACACCGAGGCAAACACAGTTAAACAGTGGCAAACAGACTTGAAGAGAGTTAAACAGAAGCAAACAGAGACAAACAGAGTTATACAGATTTATACAGAGTGAAACAAAGTTAAAAAGAGGCAAACGCAGTTAAACAGAGTTAAGCAGAGGCAAACAGTGTTAAACAGAGGCAAACAGAATTAAACAGAGTTAAACAGATTCAAACAGAGGCAGACAGATTTAAACAGAGGCTAACAGAGGCAAACAAACTTAAAAAGAAGCAAACGGAGTTAAACAGAGTTAAACAGAGGCAAACACAGGCAAACAGATTTAAACAGAGGCAAACCGAGTTAAACAGAGTCAAACAAAGGCAAACAAAGTTAATCCCTGGAAAACAGAGTTGAACAGAAGAGGCAAACAGAGGCAAACAGACTTAAACAGAGTTAAACAGAGGCAGACAGAGTAAAACAGGAACAAACAGAGGCAAACAAAATTAAAAAGAGGCAAATGGAGTTAAACAGAGTTAAGCAGAGGCAAACAGAGACAAACGGAGTTATACAAATTTATACAGAGTTAAACAAAGTTAAAAAGAGGCAAACGCAGTTAAACAGAGTTAAGCAGAGGCAAACAGTGTTAAACAGAGTTAAACAGAGGCAAACAGACTTAAACAGATTCAAACAGAGGCAGACAGATTTAAACAGAGGCTAACAGAGGCAAACAAAGTTAAACAGATGCAAACGGAGTTAAACAGAGTTAAGCAGAGGCAAACGGAGTTAAACAGAGTTAAACAGAGGCAAACAGAGTTAAACAGTGGCAAACAGATTTAGGCAGAGGCAAACAGAGTTAACCAAGGCAAATAGAGTTAAACAGAGACAAACAGAGTTAAACAGAGTTAAACAGAGGCAAACAGAGTTAAACAGAGGCAAACAGATTTAAACAGAGGAAAACAGAGTTAACCAGAGACAAACAGAGTTAACCAGAGGCAAACAGAGTTAAAAAGAGGCAAACAGACTTAAACAGAGTTAAACAGAGGCAAACAGAGTCAAAGAAAGTTAGAAAGACGCAAAAGGAGTTAAACCGAGTTAGGCAGAGGCAAACAGATTTTAGCAGACGCAAACAGAGGCAAACAGAATAAAACAGAGTTAAAGAGAGTTAAACAGAGGCAAACAGATTTTAGCAGACGCAAACAGAGGCAGACAAATTTAAACAGAGGCTAACAGAGGCAAACAAAGTTAAACAGATGCAAACGGAGTTAAACAGAGTTAAGCAGAGGCAAACGGAGTTAAACAGAGTTAAACAGAGGCAAACAGAGTTAAACAGTGGCAAACAGATTTAGGCAGAGGCAAACAGAGTAAACCAAGGCAAACAGAGTTAAACAAAGACAAACAGAGTTAAACAGAGTTAAACAGAGGCAAACAGAGTTAAACAGAGGCAAGCAGATTTCAACAGAGGCAAACAGAGTTAACCAGAGACGAACAGAGTTAACCAGAGGCAAACAGAGTTAAACAGAGGCAAACAGACTTAAACAGAATTAAACAGAGGCAAACAGAGTCAAAGAAAGTTAGAAAGACGCAAAAGGAGTTAAACCGAGTTAGGCAGAGGCAAACAGATTTTAGCAGATGCAAGCAGAGGCAAACAGTATTAAACAGAGTTAAAGAGAGGCAAACAGAGGCAAACAGAGTTAAACAAAGTCAAACAGAGGCAAACAGTGACAAACAAAGTTAAACAGAGGCAGACAAAGGCAAACAGTGTTACACAGAGGCAAACAGAGTTAAACAGAGGCAAAGAGAGTTAAACAGAGGCAAACAGCGTTAAATGGAGGCAAAGAGCAGCGTTAACAGATTTAAACAGAGGCACACCGAGGCAAACACAGTTAAACAGTGGCAAACAGAGTTGAAGAGAGTTAAACAGAAGCAAACAGAGGCAAACAGAGTTATACAGAGTTATACAGAGTGAAACAAAGTTAAAAAGAGGCAAACGCAGTTAAACAAAGTTAAGCAGAGGCAAACAGTGTTAAACAGAGGCAAACAGAATTAAACAGAGTTAAACAGATTCAAACAGAGGCAGACAGATTTAAACAGAGGCTAACAGAGGCAAACAAACTTAAAAAGAAGCAAACGGAGTTAAACAGAGTTAAACAGAGGCAAACACAGGCAAACAGATTTAAACAGAGGCAAACCGAGTTAAACAGAGTCAAACAAAGGCAAACAAAGTTAATCCCTGGAAAACAGAGTTGAACAGAAGAGGCAAACAGAGGCAAACAGACTTAAACAGAGTTAAACATAGGCAAACAGAGTTAAACAGAGGCAAACAGACCTAAACAGAGTTAAACAGAGGCAGACAGAGTAAAACAGGAACAAACAGAGGCAAACAAAATTAAAAAGAGGCAAATGGAGTTAAACAGAGTTAAGCAGAGGCAAACAGAGACAAACAGAGTTATACAAATTTATACAGAGTTAAACAAAGTTAAAAAGAGGCAAACGCAGTTAAACAGAGTTAAGCAGAGGCAAACAGTGTTAAACAGAGTTAAACAGAGGCAAACAGACTTAAACAGATTCAAACAGAGGCAGACAGATTTAAACAGAGGCTAACAGAGGCAAACAAAGTTAAACAGATGCAAACGGAGTTAAACAGAGTTAAGCAGAGGCAAACGGAGTTAAACAGAGGCAAACAGAGGCAAACAGAGTTAAACAGTGGCAAACAGATTTAGGCAGAGGCAAACAGAGTAAACCAAGGCAAACAGAGTTAAACAAAGACAAACAGAGTTAAACAGAGTTAAACAGAGGCAAACAGAGTTAAACAGAGGCAAGCAGATTTCAACAGAGGCAAACAGAGTTAACCAGAGACAAACAGAGTTAACCAGAGGCAAACAGAGTTAAACAGAGGCAAACAGACTTAAACAGAGTTAAACAGAGGCAAACAGAGTCAAAGAAAGTTAGAAAGACGCAAAAGGAGTTAAACCGAGTTAGGCAGAGGCAAACAGATTTTAGCAGACGCAAGCAGAGGCAAACAGTATTAAACAGAGTTAAAGAGAGTTAAACAGAGGCAAACAGCGTTAAATGGAGGCAAAGAGCAGCGTTAACAGATTTAAACAGAGGCACACCGAGGCAAACACAGTTAAACAGTGGCAAACAGACTTGAAGAGAGTTAAGCAGAGGCAAACAGAGGCAAACAGAGTTAAACAAAGTCAAACAGAGGCAAACAGTGACAAACAAAGTTAAACAGAGGCAGACAAAGGCAAACAGTGTTACACAGAGGCAAACAGAGTTAAACAGAGGCAAAGAGAGTTAAACATAGGCAAACAGCGTTAAATGGAGGCAAAGAGCAGCGTTAACAGATTTAAACAGAGGCACACCGAGGCAAACACAGTTAAACAGTGGCAAACAGAGTTGAAGAGAGTTAAACAGAAGCAAACAGAGGCAAACAGAGTTATACAGAGTTATACAGAGTGAAACAAAGTTAAAAAGAGGCAAACGCAGTTAAACAAAGTTAAGCAGAGGCAAACAGTGTTAAACAGAGGCAAACAGAATTAAACAGAGTTAAACAGATTCAAACAGAGGCAGACAGATTTAAACAGAGGCTAACAGAGGCAAACAAACTTAAAAAGAAGCAAACGGAGTTAAACAGAGTTAAACAGAGGCAAACACAGGCAAACAGATTTAAACAGAGGCAAACCGAGTTAAACAGAGTCAAACAAAGGCAAACAAAGTTAATCCCTGGAAAACAGAGTTGAACAGAAGAGGCAAACAGAGGCAAACAGACTTAAACAGAGTTAAACAGAGGCAGACAGAGTAAAACAGGAACAAACAGAGGCAAACAAAATTAAAAAGAGGCAAATGGAGTTAAACAGAGTTAAGCAGAGGCAAACAGAGACAAACAGAGTTATACAAATTTATACAGAGTTAAACAAAGTTAAAAAGAGGCAAACGCAGTTAAACAGAGTTAAGCAGAGGCAAACAGTGTTAAACAGAGTTAAACAGAGGCAAACAGACTTAAACAGATTCAAACAGAGGCAGACAGATTTAAACAGAGGCTAACAGAGGCAAACAAAGTTAAACAGATGCAAACGGAGTTAAACAGAGTTAAGCAGAGGCAAACGGAGTTAAACAGAGTTAAACAGAGGCAAACAGAGTTAAACAGTGGCAAACAGATTTAGGCAGAGGCAAACAGAGTAACCCAAGGCAAACAGAGTTAAACAAAGACAAACAGAGTTAAACAGAGTTAAACAGAGGCAAACAGAGTTAAACAGAGGCAAGCAGATTTCAACAGAGGCAAACAGAGTTAACCAGAGACGAACAGAGTTAACCAGAGGCAAACAGAGTTAAACAGAGGCAAACAGACTTAAACAGAATTAAACAGAGGCAAACAGAGTCAAAGAAAGTTAGAAAGACGCAAAAGGAGTTAAACCGAGTTAGGCAGAGGCAAACAGATTTTAGCAGACGCAAGCAGAGGCAAACAGTATTAAACAGAGTTAAAGAGAGGCAAACAGAGGCAAACAGAGTTAAACAAAGTCAAACAGAGGCAAACAGTGACAAACAAAGTTAAACAGAGGCAGACAAAGGCAAACAGTGTTACACAGAGGCAAACAGAGTTAAACAGAGGCAAAGAGAGTTAAACAGAGGCAAACAGCGTTAAATGGAGGCAAAGAGCAGCGTTAACAGATTTAAACAGAGGCACACCGAGGCAAACACAGTTAAACAGTGGCAAACAGAGTTGAAGAGAGTTAAACAGAAGCAAACAGAGGCAAACAGAGTTATACAGAGTTATACAGAGTGAAACAAAGTTAAAAAGAGGCAAACGCAGTTAAACAAAGTTAAGCAGAGGCAAACAGTGTTAAACAGAGGCAAACAGAATTAAACAGAGTTAAACAGATTCAAACAGAGGCAGACAGATTTAAACAGAGGCTAACAGAGGCAAACAAACTTAAAAAGAAGCAAACGGAGTTAAACAGAGTTAAACAGAGGCAAACACAGGCAAACAGATTTAAACAAAGGCAAACAAAGTTAATCCCTGGAAAACAGAGTTGAACAGAAGAGGCAAACAGAGGCAAACAGACTTAAACAGAGTTAAACATAGGCAAACAGAGTTAAACAGAGGCAAACAGACCTAAACAGAGTTAAACAGAGGCAGACAGAGTAAAACAGGAACAAACAGAGGCAAACAAAATTAAAAAGAGGCAAATGGAGTTAAACAGAGTTAAGCAGAGGCAAACAGAGACAAACAGAGTTATACAAATTTATACAGAGTTAAACAAAGTTAAAAAGAGGCAAACGCAGTTAAACAGAGTTAAGCAGAGGCAAACAGTGTTAAACAGAGTTAAACAGAGGCAAACAGACTTAAACAGATTCAAACAGAGGCAGACAGATTTAAACAGAGGCTAACAGAGGCAAACAAAGTTAAACAGATGCAAACGGAGTTAAACAGAGTTAAGCAGAGGCAAACGGAGTTAAACAGAGGCAAACAGAGTTAAACAGAGGCAAACAGACCTAAACAGAGTTAAACAGAGGCAGACAGAGTAAAACAGGGACAAACAGAGGCAAACAAAATTAAAAAGAGGCAAATGGAGTTAAACAGAGTTAAGCAGAGGCAAACAGAGACAAACAGAGTTATACAAAGTTATACAGAGTTAAACAAAGTTAAAAAGAGGCAAATGCAGTTAAACAGAGTTAAGCAGAGGCAAACAGTGTTAAACAGAGTTAAACAGAGGCAAACAGACTTAAACAGATTCAAACAGAGGCAGACAGATTTAAACAGAGGCTAACAGAGGCAAACAAAGTTAAACAGATGCAAACGGAGTTAAACAGAGTTAAGCAGAGGCAAACAGAGTTAAACAGAGGCAAACAGAGTTAAACAGTGGCAAACAGATTTAGCAGAGGCAAACAGAGTAAACCAAGGCAAACAGAGTTAAACAGAGACAAACAGAGTTAAACAGAGTTAAACAGAGGCTAACAGAGTTAAACAGAGGCAAACAGATTTAAACAGAGGCAAACAGAGTTAACCAGAGACAAACAGAGTAAACCAGAGGCAAACAGAGTTAAACAGAGGCAAACAGACTTAAACAGAGTTAAACAGAGGCAAACAGAGTCAAAGAAAGTTAGAAAGACACAAAAGGAGTTAAACCGAGTTAGGCAGAGGCAAACAGATTTTAGCAGACACAAACAGAGGCAAACAGAATTAAACAGAGTTAAACAGAGGCAAACAGAGGCAAACAGAGATAAACAAAGTCAAACAGTGGCAAACAGTGACAAACAAAGTTAAACAGAGGCAGACCAAGGCAATCAGTGTTTCACAGAGGCAAACAGAGTTAAACAGAGGCAAAGAGAGTTAAACAGAGGCAAAGAGCGTTAACAGATTTAAACAGAGGCAAACAGACTTAAACAGAGACAAACAGAGGCAAACAGTGTTAAACAGAAGCAAAAAGAGTTGAAGAGAGTTAAACAGTTGCAAACAGAGTTGAAGAGAGTTAAACAGAAGCAAACAGAGGCAAACCGACTTAAACAGAGATAACAGAAGCAAACAGACTTAAACAGAGTCAAAGGGAGTTCAACAGAATTAAACAGAGGCAAACACAGTTAAACCGTGGCAAACAGAGTTAAACAGTGGAAAACAGAGTTAAACAGAGGCAAACAGAGTAAACCAGAGGCAAACACAGGCAAACAGATTTAAACAGAGGCAAACAGAGGCAAACAAAGTTAATCCCTGGAAGGCAGAGTTGAACAGAAGAGGCAAACAGAGGCAAACAGACTTAAACAGAGTTAAACAGAGGCAAACAGAGTTAAACAGAGGCAAACAGACCTAAACAGAGTTAAACAGAAGCAGACAGAGTAAAACAGGGACAAACAGAGGCAAACAAAATTAAAAAGAGGCAAATGGAGTTAAACAGAGTTAAGCAGAGGCAAACAGTGTTAAACAGAGTTAAACAGAGGCAAACACAGGCAAACAGATTTAAACAGAGGCAAACCGAGTTAAACAGAGTCAAACAGAGGCAAACAAAGTTAATCCCTGGAAAACAGAGTTGAACAGAAGAGGCAAACAGAGGCAAACAGACTTAAACAGAGTTAAACATAGGCAAACAGAGTTAAACAGAGGCAAACAGAGGCAGACAGATTTAAACAGAGGCTAACAGAGGCAAACAAAGTTAAAATGAGGCAAACGGAGTAAAACAGAGTTAAACAGAGGCAAACAGAGGCAAACAGAGTTATACAGAGTTATACAGAGTGAAACAAAGTTAAAAAGAGGCAAACGCAGTTAAACAGAGTTAAGCAGAGGCAAACAGTGTTAAACAGAGTTAAACAGAGGCAAACAGACTTAAACAGATTCAAACAGAGGCAGACAGATTTAAACAGAGGCTAACAGAGGCAAACAAAGTTAAACAGATGCAAACGGAGTTAAACAGAGTTAAGCAGAGGCAAACACAGGCAAACAGATTTAAACAGAGGCAAACCGAGTTAAACAGAGTCAAACAAAGGCAAACAAAGTTAATCCCTGGAAAACAGAGTTGAACAGAAGAGGCAAACAGAGGCAAACAGACTTAAACAGAGTTAAACATAGGCAAACAGAGTTAAACAGAGGCAAACAGACCTAAACAGAGTTAAACAGAGGCAGACAGAGTAAAACAGGAACAAACAGAGGCAAACAAAATTAAAAAGAGGCAAATGGAGTTAAACAGAGTTAAGCAGAGGCAAACAGAGACAAACAGAGTTCTACAAAGTTATACAGAGTTAAACAAAGTTAAAAAGAGGCAAACGCAGTTAAACAGAGTTAAGCAGAGGCAAACAGTGTTAAACAGAGTTAAACAGAGGCAAACAGACTTAAACAGATTCATACAGAGGCAGACAGATTTAAACAGAGGCTAACAGAGGCAAACAAAGTTAAACAGATGCAAACGGAGTTAAACAGAGTTAAGCAGAGGCAAACGGAGTTAAACAGAGTTAAACAGAGGCAAACAGAGTTAAACAGTGGCAAACAGATTTAGGCAGAGGCAAACAGAGTTAACCAAGGCAAATAGAGTTAAACAGAGACAAACAGAGTTAAACAGAGTTAAACAGAGGCAAACAGAGTTAAACAGAGGCAAACAGATTTAAACAGAGGCAAACAGAGTTAACCAGAGACAAACAGAGTTAACCAGAGGCAAACAGAGTTAAACAGAGGCAAACAGACTTAAACAGAGTTAAACAGAGGCAAACAGAGTCAAAGAAAGTTAGAAAGACACAAAAGGAGTTAAACCGAGTTAGGCAGAGGCAAACAGATTTTAGCAGACACAAACAGAGGCAAACAGAATTAAACAGAGTTAAACAGAGGCAAACAGAGGCAAACAGAGATAAACAAAGTCAAACAGTGGCAAACAGTGACAAACAAAGTTAAACAGAGGCAGACAAAGGCAATCAGTGTTTCACAGAGGCAAACAGAGTTAAACAGAGGCAAAGAGAGTTAAACAGAGGCAAAGAGCGTTAACAGATTTAAACAGAGGCAAACAGACTTAAACAGAGACAAATAGAGGCAAACAGTGTTAAACAGAAGCAAAAAGAGTTGAAGAGAGTTAAACAGTTGCAAACAGAGTTGAAGAGAGTTAAACAGAAGCAAACAGAGGCAAACCGACTTAAACAGAGATAACAGAAGCAAACAGACTTAAACAGAGTCAAAGGGAGTTCAACAGAATTAAACAGAGGCAAACACAGTTAAACCGTGGCAAACAGAGTTAAACAGTGGAAAACAGAGTTAAACAGAGGCAAACAGAGTAAACCAGAGGCAAACAGAGTTAAACAGAGGCAAACAGACTTAAACAGAGTTAAACAGAGGCAAACAGAGTCAAAGAAAGTTAGAAAGACACAAAAGGAGTTAAACCGAGTTAGGCAGAGGCAAACAGATTTTAGCAGACACAAACAGAGGCAAACAGAATTAAACAGAGTTAAACAGAGGCAAACAGAGGCAAACAGAGATAAACAAAGTCAAACAGTGGCAAACAGTGACAAACAAAGTTAAACAGAGGCAGACAAAGGCAATCAGTGTTTCACAGAGGCAAACAGAGTTAAACAGAGGCAAAGAGAGTTAAACAGAGGCAAAGAGCGTTAACAGATTTAAACAGAGGCAAACAGACTTAAACAGAGACAAATAGAGGCAAACAGTGTTAAACAGAAGCAAAAAGAGTTGAAGAGAGTTAAACAGTTGCAAACAGAGTTGAAGAGAGTTAAACAGAAGCAAACAGAGGCAAACCGACTTAAACAGAGATAACAGAAGCAAACAGACTTAAACAGAGTCAAAGGGAGTTCAACAGAATTAAACAGAGGCAAACACAGTTAAACCGTGGCAAACAGAGTTAAACAGTGGAAAACAGAGTTAAACAGAGGCAAACAGAGTAAACCAGAGGCAAACACAGGCAAACAGATTTAAACAGAGGCAAACAGATTTAAACAGAGGCAAACAGAGGCAAACAAAGTTAATCCCTGGAAGGCAGAGTTGAACAGAAGAGGCAAACAGAGGCAAACAGACTTAAACAGAGTTAAACAGAGGCAAACAGAGTTAAACAGAGGCAAACAGAGGCAAACAGAGTTAAACAGAAGCAGACAGAGTAAAACAGGGACAAACAGAGGCAAACAAAATTAAAAAGAGGCAAATGGAGTTAAACAGAGTTAAGCAGAGGCAAACAGTGTTAAACAGAGTTAAACAGAGGCAAACACAGGCAAACAGATTTAAACAGAGGCAAACCGAGTTAAACAGAGTCAAACAGAGGCAAACAAAGTTAATCCCTGGAAAACAGAGTTGAACAGAAGAGGCAAACAGAGGCAAACAGACTTAAACAGAGTTAAACATAGGCAAACAGAGTTAAACAGAGGCAAACAGAGGCAGACAGATTTAAACAGAGGCTAACAGAGGCAAACAAAGTTAAAATGAGGCAAACGGAGTAAAACAGAGTTAAACAGAGGCAAACAGAGTTATACAGAGTTATACAGAGTGAAACAAAGTTAAAAAGAGGCAAACGCCGTTAAACAGAGTTAAGCAGAGGCAAACAGTGTTAAACAGAGGCAAACAGAATTAAACAGAGTTAAACAGATTCAAACAGAGGCAGACAGATTTAAACAGAGGCTAACAGAGGCAAACAAACTTAAAAAGAGGCAAACGGAGTTAAACAGAGTTAAACAGAGGCAAACACAGGCAAACAGATTTAAACAGAGGCAAACCGAGTTAAACAGAGTCAAACAAAGGCAAACAAAGTTAATCCCTGGAAAACAGAGTTGAACAGAAGAGGCAAACAGAGGCAAACAGACTTAAACAGAGTTAAACATAGGCAAACAGAGTTAAACAGAGGCAAACAGACCTAAACAGAGTTAAACAGAGGCAGACAGAGTAAAACAGGAACAAACAGAGGCAAACAAAATTAAAAAGAGGCAAATGGAGTTAAACAGAGTTAAGCAGAGGCAAACAGAGACAAACAGAGTTATACAAAGTTATACAGAGTTAAACAAAGTTAAAAAGAGGCAAACGCAGTTAAACAGAGTTAAGCAGAGGCAAACAGTGTTAAACAGAGTTAAACAGAGGCAAACAGACTTAAACAGATTCAAACAGAGGCAGACAGATTTAAACAGAGGCTAACAGAGGCAAACAAAGTTAAACAGATGCAAACGGAGTTAAACAGAGTTAAGCAGAGGCAAACGGAGTTAAACAGAGTTAAACAGAGGCAAACAGAGTTAAACAGTGGCAAACAGATTTAGGCAGAGGCAAACAGAGTAAACCAAGGCAAACAGAGTTAAACAAAGACAAACAGAGTTAAACAGAGTTAAACAGAGGCAAACAGAGTTAAACAGAGGCAAGCAGATTTCAACAGAGGCAAACAGAGTTAACCAGAGACAAACAGAGTTAACCAGAGGCAAACAGAGTTAAACAGAGGCAAACAGACTTAAACAGAATTAAACAGAGGCAAACAGAGTCAAAGAAAGTTAGAAAGACGCAAAAGGAGTTAAACCGAGTTAGGCAGAGTCAAACAGATTTTAGCAGACGCAAGCAGAGGCAAACAGTATTAAACAGAGTTAAAGAGAGGCAAACAGAGGCAAACAGAGTTAAACAAAGTCAAACAGAGGCAAACAGTGACAAACAAAGTTAAACAGAGGCAGACAAAGGCAAACAGTGTTACACAGAGGCAAACAGAGTTAAACAGAGGCAAAGAGAGTTAAACAGAGGCAAACAGCGTTAAATGGAGGCAAAGAGCAGCGTTAACAGATTTAAACAGAGGCACACCGAGGCAAACACAGTTAAACAGTGGCAAACAGAGTTGAGGAGAGTTAAACAGAAGCAAACAGTGGCAAACAGAGTTATACAGAGTTATACAGAGTGAAACAAAGTTAAAAAGAGGCAAACGCAGTTAAACAGAGTTAAGCAGAGGCAAACAGTGTTAAACAGAGGCAAACAGAATTAAACAGAGTTAAACAGATTCAAACAGAGGCAGACAGATTTAAACAGAGGCTAACAGAGGCAAACAAACTTAAAAAGAAGCAAACGGAGTTAAACAGAGTTAAACAGAGGCAAACACAGGCAAACAGATTTAAACAGAGGCAAACCGAGTTAAACAGAGTCAAACAAAGGCAAACAAAGTTAATCCCTGGAAAACAGAGTTGAACAGAAGAGGCAAACAGAGGCAAACAGACTTAAACAGAGTTAAACATAGGCAAACAGAGTTAAACAGAGGCAAACAGACCTAAACAGAGTTAAACAGAGGCAGACAGAGTAAAACAGGAACAAACAGAGGCAAACAAAATTAAAAAGAGGCAAATGGAGTTAAACAGAGTTAAGCAGAGGCAAACAGAGACAAACAGAGTTCTACAAAGTTATACAGAGTTAAACAAAGTTAAAAAGAGGCAAACGCAGTTAAACAGAGTTAAGCAGAGGCAAACAGTGTTAAACAGAGTTAAACAGAGGCAAACAGACTTAAACAGATTCAAACAGAGGCAGACAGATTTAAACAGAGGCTAACAGAGGCAAACAAAGTTAAACAGATGCAAACGGAGTTAAACAGAGTTAAGCAGAGGCAAACGGAGTTAAACAGAGTTAAACAGAGGCAAACAGAGTTAAACAGTGGCAAACAGATTTAGGCAGAGGCAAACAGAGTTAACCAAGGCAAATAGAGTTAAACAGAGACAAACAGAGTTAAACAGAGTTAAACAGAGGCAAACAGAGTTAAACAGAGGCAAACAGATTTAAACAGAGGAAAACAGAGTTAACCAGAGACAAACAGAGTTAACCAGAGGCAAACAGAGTTAAACAGAGGCAAACAGACTTAAATAGAGTTAAACAGAGGCAAACAGAGTCAAAGAAAGTTAGAAAGACGCAAAAGGAGTTAAACCGAGTTAGGCAGAGGCAAACAGATTTTAGCAGACGCAAACAGAGGCAGACAAATTTAAACAGAGGCTAACAGAGGCAAACAAAGTTAAACAGATGCAAACGGAGTTAAACAGAGTTAAGCAGAGGCAAACGGAGTTAAACAGAGTTAAACAGAGGCAAACAGAGTTAAACAGTGGCAAACAGATTTAGGCAGAGGCAAACAGAGTAAACCAAGGCAAACAGAGTTAAACAAAGACAAACAGAGTTAAACAGAGTTAAACAGAGGCAAACAGAGTTAAACAGAGGCAAGCAGATTTCAACAGAGGCAAACAGAGTTAACCAGTGACAAACAGAGTTAACCAGAGGCAAACAGAGTTAAACAGAGGCAAACAGACTTAAACAGAATTAAACAGAGGCAAACAGAGTCAAAGAAAGTTAGAAAGACGCAAAAGGAGTTTAACCGAGTTAGGCAGAGGCAAACAGATTTTAGCAGACGCAAGCAGAGGCAAACAGTATTAAACAGAGTTAAAGAGAGGCAAACAGAGGCAAACAGAGTTAAACAAAGTCAAACAGAGGCAAACAGTGACAAACAAAGTTAAACAGAGGCAGACAAAGGCAAACAGTGTTACACAGAGGCAAACAGAGTTAAACAGAGGCAAAGAGAGTTAAACAGAGGCAAACAGCGTTAAATGGCGGCAAAGAGCAGCGTTAACAGATTTAAACAGAGGCACACCGAGGCAAACACAGTTAAACAGTGGCAAACAGAGTTGAAGAGAGTTAAACAGAAGCAAACAGAGGCAAACAGAGTTATACAGAGTTATACAGAGTGAAACAAAGTTAAAAAGAGGCAAACGCAGTTAAACAGAGTTAAGCAGAGGCAAACAGTGTTAAACAGAGGCAAACAGAATTAAACAGAGTTAAACAGATTCAAACAGAGGCAGACAGATTTAAACAGAGGCTAACAGAGGCAAACAAACTTAAAAAGAAGCAAACGGAGTTAAACAGAGTTAAACAGAGGCAAACACAGGCAAACAGATTTAAACAGAGGCAAACCGAGTTAAACAGAGTCAAACAGAGGCAAACAAAGTTAATCCCTGGAAAACAGAGTTGAACAGAAGAGGCAAACAGAGGCAAACAGACTTAAACAGAGTTAAACATAGGCAAACAGAGTTAAACAGAGGCAAACAGACCTAAACAGAGTTAAACAGAGGCAGACAGAGTAAAACAGGAACAAGCAGAGGCAAACAAAATTAAAAAGAGGCAAATGGAGTTAAACAGAGTTAAGCAGAGGCAAACAGAGACAAACAGAGTTCTACAAAGTTATACAGAGTTAAACAAAGTTAAAAAGAGGCAAACGCAGTTAAACAGAGTTAAGCAGAGGCAAACAGTGTTAAACAGAGTTAAACAGAGGCAAACAGACTTAAACAGATTCAAACAGAGGCAGACAGATTTAAACAGAGGCTAACAGAGGCAAACAAAGTTAAACAGATGCAAACGGAGTTAAACAGAGTTAAGCAGAGGCAAACGGAGTTAAACAGATTTAAACAGAGGCAAACAGAGTTAAACAGTGGCAAACAGATTTAGGCAGAGGCAAACAGAGTTAACCAAGGCAAATAGAGTTAAACAGAGACAAACAGAGTTAAACAGAGTTAAACAGAGGCAAACAGAGTTAAACAGAGGCAAACAGATTTAAACAGAGGAAAACAGAGTTAACCAGAGACAAACAGAGTTAACCAGAGGCAAACAGAGTTAAACAGAGGCAAACAGACTTAAACAGAGTTAAACAGAGGCAAACAGAGTCAAAGAAAGTTAGAAAGACGCAAAAGGAGTTAAACCGAGTTAGGCAGAGGCAAACAGATTTTAGCAGACGCAAAAACAGGCAGACAAATTTAAACAGAGGCTAACAGAGGCAAACAAAGTTAAACAGATGCAAACGGAGTTAAACAGAGTTAAGCAGAGGCAAACGGAGTTAAACAGAGTTAAGCAGAGGCAAACAGTGTTAAACAGAGGCAAACAGAGTTAAACAGTGGCAAACAGATTTAGCAGAGGCAAACCGAGTAAACCAAGGCAAACAGAGTTAAACAGAGACAAACAGAGTTAAACAGAGTTAAACAGAGGCAAACAGAGTTAAACAGAGTTAAACAGAGGCAAACAGAGGCAAACAGAGATAAACAAAGTCAAACAGTGGCAAACAGTGACAAACAAAGTTAAACAGAGGCAGACAAAGGCAATCAGTGTTTCACAGAGGCAAACAGAGTTAAACAGAGGCAAAGAGAGTTAAACAGAGGCAAAGAGCGTTAACAGATTTAAACAGAGGCAAACAGACTTAAACAGAGACAAACAGAGGCAAACAGTGTTAAACAGAAGCAAAAAGAGTTGAAGAGAGTTAAACAGTTGCAAACAGAGTTGAAGAGAGTTAAACAGAAGCAAACAGAGTAAACCAGAAGCAAACACAGGCAAACAGATTTAAACAGAGGCAAACAGAGGCAAACAAAGTTAATCCCTGGAAGGCAGAGTTGAACAGAAGAGGCAAACAGAGGCCAACAGACTTAAACAGAGTTAAACAGAGGCAAACAGAGTTAAACAGAGGCAAACAGACCTAAACAGAGTTAAACAGAAGCAGACAGAGTAAAACAGGGACAAACAGAGGCAAACAAAATTAAAAAGAGGCAAATGGAGTTAAACAGAGTTAAGCAGAGGCAAACAGTGTTAAACAGAGTTAAACAGAGGCAAACACAGGCAAACAGATTTAAACAGAGGCAAACCGAGTTAAACAGAGTCAAACAGAGGCAAACAAAGTTAATCCCTGGAAAACAGAGTTGAACAGAAGAGGCAAACAGAGGCAAAGAGACTTAAACAGAGTTAAACATAGGCAAACAGAGTTAAACAGAGGCAAACAGAGGCAGACAGATTTAAACAGAGGCTAACAGAGGCAAACAAAGTTAAAAAGAGGCAAACGGAGTTAAACAGAGTTAAACAGAGGCAAACAGAGGCAAACAGAGTTATACAGAGATATACAGAGTGAAACAAAGTTAAAAAGAGGCAAACACAGTTAAACAGAGTTAAGCAGAGGCAAACAGTGTTAAACAGAGGCAAACAGAATTAAACAGAGTTAAACAGATTCAAACAGAGGCAGACAGATTTAAACAGAGGCTAACAGAGGCAAACAAACTTAAAAAGAAGCAATCGGAGTTAAACAGAGTTAAACAGAGGCAAACAGAGGCAAACAGACCTAAACAGAGTTAAACAGAAGCAGACAGAGTAAAACAGGGACAAACAGAGGCAAACAAAATTTAAAAGAGGCAAATGGAGTTAAACAGAGTTAAGCAGAGGCAAACAGAGACAAACAGAGTTATACAAAGTTATACAGAGTTAAACAAAGTTAAAAAGAGGCAAACGCAGTTAAACAGAGTTAAGCAGAGGCAAACAGTGTTAAACAGAGGCAAACAGAATTAAACAGAGTTAAACAGATTCAAACAGAGGCAGACAGATTTGAACAGAGGCTAATAGAGGCAAACAAAGTTAAACAGAGGCAAACGGAGTTAAATAGAGTTAAGCAGAGGCAAACAGAGACAAACAGAGTTATACAGAGTTATACAGAGTTAAACAAAGTTAAAAAGAGGCAAACACAGTTAAACAGAGTTAAACAGAGGCAAACATTGTTAAACAGAGGCAAACAGAATTAAACAGAGTTAAACAGTTTCAAACAGAGGCAGACTGATTTAAACAGAGGCTAACAGAGGCAAACAAATTTAAAAAGAGTCAAACGGAGTTAAACAGAGCTAAACAGAGGCAAACAGATGTAAAGCAAGTTAAACAGAGGCAAACAAAGGCAAACAGATTTACAAAGAATTATACAGAGTTAAACAAAGTTAAATGGAGGCAAACAGAGTTAAACAGAGTTAAGCAGAGGCAAACAGAATTTAGCAGAGGCAAACAGAGTTTAGCAGAGTTAAACAAAGGCAACCAGAGTTAAACAGTGGCAAACAGATTTAAACAGAGGCAAACAGAGTTAACCAGAGGCAAACAGAGTTAAACAGAGGCAAACAGACTAAAACAGAATTAAACAGATGCAAACAGAGTCAAAGAAAGTTAGAAAGACGCAAAAGGAGTTAAACCGAGTTAAGCAGAGGCAAACAGATTTTAGCAGATGCAAACAGAGGCAAACAAAATTAAACAGAGTTAAACAGAGGCAAACAGAGTCAAACAGAGTTAAACAGAGTCAAACAGAGGCAAACAGTGGCAAACAAAGTTAAACAGAGGCAGACAAAGGCAAACAGTGTTACACAGAGGCAAACAGAGTTAAACAGAGGCAAAGAGAGTTAAACAGAGGCAAACAGCATTAAGTGGAGGCAAAGAGCGTTAACAGATTTAAACAGAGGCACACAGAGGCAAACACAGTTAAACAGTGGCAAACAGAGTTGAAGAGACTCAAACAGAAGCAAACAGAGGCAAACAGACTTAAACAGAGATAAACAGAGGCAAACAGTGTTAAACAGAAGCAAAAAGAGTTGAAGAGAGTTAAAGAGTTGCAAACAGAGTTGAAGAGACTTAAACAGAAGCAAACAGAGGCAAACACAGGCAAACAGATTTAAACAGAGGCAAACCGAGTTAAACAGAGTCAAACAGAGGCAAACAAAGTTAATCCCTGGAAAACAGAGTTGAACAGAAGAGGCAAACAGAGGCAAACAGACTTAAACAGAGTTAAACAGAGGCAAACAGAGTTAAACAGAGGCAAACAGACCTTAACAGAGTTAAACAGAGGCAGACAGAGTAAAGCAGGGACAAACAGAGGCAAACAAAATTAAAAAGAGGCAAATGGAGTTAAACAGAGTTAAGCAGAGGCAAACAGAGTTAAACAGAGTTATACAAAGTTATACAGAGTTAAACAAAGTTAAAAAGAGGCAAACGCAGTTAAACAGAGTTAAGCAGAGGCAAACAGTGTTAAACAGAGTTAAACAGAGACAAACAGACTTAAACAGATTCAAACAGAGGCAGACAGATTTAAACAGAGGCTAACAGAGGCAAACAAAGTTAAACAGATGCAAACGGAGTTAAACAGAGTTAAGCAGAGGCAAACAGAGTTAAACAGAGGCAAACAGAGTTAAACAGTGGCAAACAGATTTAGCAGAGGCAAACAGAGTAAACCAAGGCAAACAGAGTTAAACAGAGACAAACAGAGTTAAACAGAGTTAAACAGAGGCAAACAGAGTTAAACGGAGGCAAACAGATTTAAACAGAGGAAAACAGAGTTAACCAGAGACAAACAGAGTTAACCAGAGGCAAACAGAGTTAAACAGAGGCAAACAGACTTAAACAGAGTTAAACAGAGGCAAACAGAGTCAAAGAAAGTTAGAAAGACACAAAAGGAGTTAAACCGAGTTAGGCAGAGGCAAACAGATTTTAGCAGACACAAACAGAGGCAAACAGAATTAAACAGAGTTAAACAGAGGCAAACAGAGGCAAACAGAGATAAACAAAGTCAAACAGTGGCAAACAGTGACAAACAAAGTTAAACAGAGGCAGACAAAGGCAATCAGTGTTTCACAGAGGCAAACAGAGTTAAACAGAGGCAAAGAGAGTTAAACAGAGGCAAAGAGCGTTAACAGATTTAAACAGAGGCAAACAGACTTAAACAGAGATAAACAGAGGCAAACAGTGTTAAACAGAAGCAAAAAGAGTTGAAGAGAGTTAAACAGTTGCAAACAGAGTTGAAGAGAGTTAAACAGAAGCAAACACAGGCAAACCGACTTAAACAGAGATAACAGAAGCAAACAGACTTAAACAGAGTCAAAGGGAGTTCAACAGAATTAAACAGAGGCAAACACAGTTAAACCGTGGCAAACAGAGTTAAACAGTGGAAAACAGAGTTAAACAGAGGCAAACAGAGTAAACCAGAGGCAAACACAGGCAAACAGATTTAAACAGAGGCAAACAGAGGCAAACAAAGTTAATCCCTGGAAGGCAGAGTTGAACAGAAGAGGCAAACAGAGGCAAACAGACTTAAACAGAGTTAAACAGAGGCAAACAGAGTTAAACAGAGGCAAACAGACCTAAACAGAGTTAAACAGAAGCAGACAGATTTAAACAGAGGCAAACAGAGGCAAACAAAGTTAAAAAGAGGCAAACGGAGTTAAACAGAGTTAAGCAGAGGCAAACAGAGACAAACAGAGTTATACAAAGTTATACGGAGTTAAACAAAGTTAAAAAGAGGCAAACGCAGTTAAACAGAGTTAAGCAGAGGCAAACAGTGTTAAACAGAGGCAAACAGAATTAAACAGAGTTAAACAGATTCAAACAGAGGCAGACAGATTTGAACAGAGGCTAACAGAGGCAAACAAAATTAAAAAGAGGCAAATGGAGTTAAATAGAGTTAAGCAGAGGCAAACAGAGACAAACAGAGTTATACAGAGTTATACAGAGTTAAACAAAGTTAAAAAGAGGCAAACACAGTTAAACAGAGTTAAACAGAGGCAAACATTGTTAAACAGAGGCAAACAGAATTAAACAGAGTTAAACAGTTTCAAACAGAGGCAGACAGATTTAAACAGAGGCTAACAGAGGCAAACAAATTTAAAAAGAGTCAAACGGAGTTAAACAGAGCTAAACAGAGGCAAACAGATGTAAAGCAAGTTAAACAGAGGCAAACAAAGGCAAACAGATTTACAAAGAATTATACAGAGTTAAACAAAGTTAAATGGAGGCAAACAGAGTTAAACAGAGTTAAGCAGAGGCAAACAGAATTTAGCAGAGGCAAACAGAGTTTAGCAGAGTTAAACAAAGGCAACCAGAGTTAAACAGTGGCAAACAGATTTAAACAGAGGCAAACAGAGTTAACCAGAGGCAAACAGAGTTAAACAGAGGCAAACAGACTAAAACAGAATTAAACAGATGCAAACAGAGTCAAAGAAAGTTAGAAAGACGCAAAAGGAGTTAAACCGAGTTAAGCAGAGGCAAACAGATTTTAGCAGATGCAAACAGAGGCAAACAAAATTAAACAGAGTTAAACAGAGGCAAACAGAGTCAAACAGAGTTAAACAGAGTCAAACAGAGGCAAACAGTGGCAAACAAAGTTAAACAGAGGCAGACAAAGGCAAACAGTGTTACACAGAGGCAAACAGAGTTAAACAGAGGCAAAGAGAGTTAAACAGAGGCAAACAGCATTAAGTGGAGGCAAAGAGCGTTAACAGATTTAAACAGAGGCACACAGAGGCAAACACAGTTAAACAGTGGCAAACAGAGTTGAAGAGACTCAAACAGAAGCAAACAGAGGCAAACAGACTTAAACAGAGATAAACAGAGGCAAACAGTGTTAAACAGAAGCAAAAAGAGTTGAAGAGAGTTAAAGAGTTGCAAACAGAGTTGAAGAGACTTAAACAGAAGCAAACAGAGGCAAACACAGGCAAACAGATTTAAACAGAGGCAAACCGAGTTAAACAGAGTCAAACAGAGGCAAACAAAGTTAATCCCTGGAAAACAGAGTTGAACAGAAGAGGCAAACAGAGGCAAACAGACTTAAACAGAGTTAAACAGAGGCAAACAGAGTTAAACAGAGGCAAACAGACCTTAACAGAGTTAAACAGAGGCAGACAGAGTAAAGCAGGGACAAACAGAGGCAAACAAAATTAAAAAGAGGCAAATGGAGTTAAACAGAGTTAAGCAGAGGCAAACAGAGTTAAACAGAGTTATACAAAGTTATACAGAGTTAAACAAAGTTAAAAAGAGGCAAACACAGTTAAACAGAGTTAAGCAGAGGCAAACAGTGTTAAACAGAGTTAAACAGAGACAAACAGACTTAAACAGATTCAAACAGAGGCAGACAGATTTAAACAGAGGCTAACAGAGGCAAACAAAGTTAAACAGATGCAAACGGAGTTAAACAGAGTTAAGCAGAGGCAAACAGAGTTAAACAGAGGCAAACAGAGTTAAACAGTGGCAAACAGATTTAGCAGAGGCAAACAGAGTAAACCAAGGCAAACAGAGTTAAACAGAGACAAACAGAGTTAAACAGAGTTAAACAGAGGCAAACAGAGTTAAACAGAGGCAAACAGATTTAAACAGAGGAAAACAGAGTTAACCAGAGACAAACAGAGTTAACCAGAGGCAAACAGAGTTAAACAGAGGCAAACAGACTTAAACAGAGTTAAACAGAGGCAAACAGAGTCAAAGAAAGTTAGAAAGACACAAAAGGAGTTAAACCGAGTTAGGCAGAGGCAAACAGATTTTAGCAGACACAAACAGAGGCAAACAGAATTAAACAGAGTTAAACAGAGGCAAACAGAGGCAAACAGAGATAAACAAAGTCAAACAGTGGCAAACAGTGACAAACAAAGTTAAACAGAGGCAGACAAAGGCAATCAGTGTTTCACAGAGGCAAACAGAGTTAAACAGAGGCAAAGAGAGTTAAACAGAGGCAAAGAGCGTTAACAGATTTAAACAGAGGCAAACAGACTTAAACAGAGATAAACAGAGGCAAACAGTGTTAAACAGAAGCAAAAAGAGTTGAAGAGAGTTAAACAGTTGCAAACAGAGTTGAAGAGAGTTAAACAGAAGCAAACACAGGCAAACCGACTTAAACAGAGATAACAGAAGCAAACAGACTTAAACAGAGTCAAAGGGAGTTCAACAGAATTAAACAGAGGCAAACACAGTTAAACCGTGGCAAACAGGGTTAAACAGTGGAAAACAGAGTTAAACAGAGGCAAACAGAGTAAACCAGAGGCAAACACAGGCAAACAGATTTAAACAGAGGCAAACAGAGGCAAACAAAGTTAATCCCTGGAAGGCAGAGTTGAACAGAAGAGGCAAACAGAGGCAAACAGACTTAAACAGAGTTAAACAGAGGCAAACAGAGTTAAACAGAGGCAAACAGACCTAAACAGAGTTAAACAGAAGCAGACAGATTTAAACAGAGGCTAACAGAGGCAAACAAAGTTAAAAAGAGGCAAACGGAGTTAAACAGAGTTAAACAGAGGCAAACAGAGGCAAACAGAGTTATACAGAGTTATACAGAGTGAAACAAAGTTAAAAAGAGGCAAACGCAGTTAAACAGAGTTAAGCAGAGGCAAACAGTGTTAAACAGAGGCAAACAGAATTAAACAGAGTTAAACAGATTCAAACAGAGTCAAACAGAATTAAACAGAGTTAAACAGATTCAAACAGACGCAGACAGATTTAAACAGAGGCTAACAGAGGCAAACAAAGTTAAAAGGAGGCAAACAGAGTTAAACAGAGTTAAACAGAGGCAAACAGAGTTATACAGAGTGAAACAAAGTTAAAAAGAGGCAAACGCAGTTAAACAGAGTTAAGCAGAGGCAAACAGTGTTAAACAGAGGCAAACAGAATTAAACAGAGTTAAACAGATTCAAACAGAGGCAGACAGATTTAAACAGAGGCTAACAGAGGCAAACAAACTTAAAAAGAAGCAAACGGAGTTAAACAGAGTTAAGCAGAGGCAAACAGAGTTTAGCAGAGGCAAACAGAGTTTAGCAGAGGCAAACAGAGGCAAACAGAGTTAAACAGTGGCAAACAGATTTAAACAGAGGCAAACAGAGTTAACCAGAGACAAACAGAGTTATACAGAGGCAAACAGAGGCAAACAAAGTTAGAAAGATGCAAATGGAGTTAAACCGAGTTAGGCAGAGGCAAACAGATTTTAGCAGACGCAAACAGAGGCAAACAGAATTAAACAGAGTTAAACAGAGAAAGACAGTGGCAAACAAAGTTAAACAGAGGCAGACAAAGGCAAACAGTGTTACACGGAGGCAAACAGAGTTAAACAGAGGCAAACAGAGTTAAACAGTGGCAAACAGATTTAAACAGAGGCAAACAGAGTTAACCAGAGGCAAACAGAGTTAAACAGAGGCAAACAGACTAAAACAGAATTAAACAGATGCAAACAGAGTCAAAGAAAGTTAGAAAGACGCAAAAGGAGTTAAACCGAGTTAAGCAGAGGCAAACAGATTTTAGCAGATGCAAACAGAGGCAAACAAAATTAAACAGAGTTAAACAGAGGCAAACAGAGTCAAACAGAGTTAAACAGAGTCAAACAGAGGCAAACAGTGGCAAACAAAGTTAAACAGAGGCAGACAAAGGCAAACAGTGTTACACAGAGGCAAACAGAGTTAAACAGAGGCAAAGAGAGTTAAACAGAGGCAAACAGCATTAAGTGGAGGCAAAGAGCGTTAACAGATTTAAACAGAGGCACACAGAGGCAAACACAGTTAAACAGTGGCAAACAGAGTTGAAGAGACTCAAACAGAAGCAAACAGAGGCAAACAGACTTAAACAGAGATAAACAGAGGCAAACAGTGTTAAACAGAAGCAAAAAGAGTTGAAGAGAGTTAAAGAGTTGCAAACAGAGTTGAAGAGACTTAAACAGAAGCAAACAGAGGCAAACACAGGCAAACAGATTTAAACAGAGGCAAACCGAGTTAAACAGAGTCAAACAGAGGCAAACAAAGTTAATCCCTGGAAAACAGAGTTGAACAGAAGAGGCAAACAGAGGCAAACAGACTTAAACAGAGTTAAACAGAGGCAAACAGATTAAACAGAGGCAAACAGACCTTAACAGAGTTAAACAGAGGCAGACAGAGTAAAGCAGGGACAAACAGAGGCAAACAAAATTAAAAAGAGGCAAATGGAGTTAAACAGAGTTAAGCAGAGGCAAACAGAGTTAAACAGAGTTATACAAAGTTATACAGAGTTAAACAAAGTTAAAAAGAGGCAAACGCAGTTAAACAGAGTTAAGCAGAGGCAAACAGTGTTAAACAGAGTTAAACAGAGACAAACAGACTTAAACAGATTCAAACAGAGGCAGACAGATTTAAACAGAGGCTAACAGAGGCAAACAAAGTTAAACAGATGCAAACGGAGTTAAACAGAGTTAAGCAGAGGCAAACAGAGTTAAACAGAGGCAAACAGAGTTAAACAGTGGCAAACAGATTTAGCAGAGGCAAACAGAGTAAACCAAGGCAAACAGAGTTAAACAGAGACAAACAGAGTTAAACAGAGTTAAACAGAGGCAAACAGAGTTAAACAGAGGCAAACAGATTTAAACAGAGGAAAACAGAGTTAACCAGAGACAAACAGAGTTAACCAGAGGCAAACAGAGTTAAACAGAGGCAAACAGACTTAAACAGAGTTAAACAGAGGCAAACAGAGTCAAAGAAAGTTAGAAAGACACAAAAGGAGTTAAACCGAGTTAGGCAGAGGCAAACAGATTTTAGCAGACACAAACAGAGGCAAACAGAATTAAACAGAGTTAAACAGAGGCAAACAGAGGCAAACAGAGATAAACAAAGTCAAACAGTGGCAAACAGTGACAAACAAAGTTAAACAGAGGCAGACAAAGGCAATCAGTGTTTCACAGAGGCAAACAGAGTTAAACAGAGGCAAAGAGAGTTAAACAGAGGCAAAGAGCGTTAACAGATTTAAACAGAGGCAAACAGACTTAAACAGAGATAAACAGAGGCAAACAGTGTTAAACAGAAGCAAAAAGAGTTGAAGAGAGTTAAACAGTTGCAAACAGAGTTGAAGAGAGTTAAACAGAAGCAAACACAGGCAAACCGACTTAAACAGAGATAACAGAAGCAAACAGACTTAAACAGAGTCAAAGGGAGTTCAACAGAATTAAACAGAGGCAAACACAGTTAAACCGTGGCAAACAGAGTTAAACAGTGGAAAACAGAGTTAAACAGAGGCAAACAGAGTAAACCAGAGGCAAACACAGGCAAACAGATTTAAACAGAGGCAAACAGAGGCAAACAAAGTTAATCCCTGGAAGGCAGAGTTGAACAGAAGAGGCAAACAGAGGCAAACAGACTTAAACAGAGTTAAACAGAGGCAAACAGAGTTAAACAGAGGCAAACAGACCTAAACAGAGTTAAACAGAAGCAGACAGATTTAAACAGAGGCAAACAGAGGCAAACAAAGTTAAAAAGAGGCAAACGGAGTTAAACAGAGTTAAGCAGAGGCAAACAGAGACAAACAGAGTTATACAAAGTTATACGGAGTTAAACAAAGTTAAAAAGAGGCAAACGCAGTTAAACAGAGTTAAGCAGAGGCAAACAGTGTTAAACAGAGGCAAACAGAATTAAACAGAGTTAAACAGATTCAAACAGAGGCAGACAGATTTGAACAGAGGCTAACAGAGGCAAACAAAATTAAAAAGAGGCAAATGGAGTTAAATAGAGTTAAGCAGAGGCAAACAGAGACAAACAGAGTTATACAGAGTTATACAGAGTTAAACAAAGTTAAAAAGAGGCAAACACAGTTAAACAGAGTTAAACAGAGGCAAACATTGTTAAACAGAGGCAAACAGAATTAAACAGAGTTAAACAGTTTCAAACAGAGGCAGACAGATTTAAACAGAGGCTAACAGAGGCAAACAAATTTAAAAAGAGTCAAACGGAGTTAAACAGAGCTAAACAGAGGCAAACAGATGTAAAGCAAGTTAAACAGAGGCAAACAAAGGCAAACAGATTTACAAAGAATTATACAGAGTTAAACAAAGTTAAATGGAGGCAAACAGAGTTAAACAGAGTTAAGCAGAGGCAAACAGAATTTAGCAGAGGCAAACAGAGTTTAGCAGAGTTAAACAAAGGCAACCAGAGTTAAACAGTGGCAAACAGATTTAAACAGAGGCAAACAGAGTTAACCAGAGGCAAACAGAGTTAAACAGAGGCAAACAGACTAAAACAGAATTAAACAGATGCAAACAGAGTCAAAGAAAGTTAGAAAGACGCAAAAGGAGTTAAACCGAGTTAAGCAGAGGCAAACAGATTTTAGCAGATGCAAACAGAGGCAAACAAAATTAAACAGAGTTAAACAGAGGCAAACAGAGTCAAACAGAGTTAAACAGAGTCAAACAGAGGCAAACAGTGGCAAACAAAGTTAAACAGAGGCAGACAAAGGCAAACAGTGTTACACAGAGGCAAACAGAGTTAAACAGAGGCAAAGAGAGTTAAACAGAGGCAAACAGCATTAAGTGGAGGCAAAGAGCGTTAACAGATTTAAACAGAGGCACACAGAGGCAAACACAGTTAAACAGTGGCAAACAGAGTTGAAGAGACTCAAACAGAAGCAAACAGAGGCAAACAGACTTAAACAGAGATAAACAGAGGCAAACAGTGTTAAACAGAAGCAAAAAGAGTTGAAGAGAGTTAAAGAGTTGCAAACAGAGTTGAAGAGACTTAAACAGAAGCAAACAGAGGCAAACACAGGCAAACAGATTTAAACAGAGGCAAACCGAGTTAAACAGAGTCAAACAGAGGCAAACAAAGTTAATCCCTGGAAAACAGAGTTGAACAGAAGAGGCAAACAGAGGCAAACAGACTTAAACAGAGTTAAACAGAGGCAAACAGAGTTAAACAGAGGCAAACAGACCTTAACAGAGTTAAACAGAGGCAGACAGAGTAAAGCAGGGACAAACAGAGGCAAACAAAATTAAAAAGAGGCAAATGGAGTTAAACAGAGTTAAGCAGAGGCAAACAGAGTTAAACAGAGTTATACAAAGTTATACAGAGTTAAACAAAGTTAAAAAGAGGCAAACACAGTTAAACAGAGTTAAGCAGAGGCAAACAGTGTTAAACAGAGTTAAACAGAGACAAACAGACTTAAACAGATTCAAACAGAGGCAGACAGATTTAAACAGAGGCTAACAGAGGCAAACAAAGTTAAACAGATGCAAACGGAGTTAAACAGAGTTAAGCAGAGGCAAACAGAGTTAAACAGAGGCAAACAGAGTTAAACAGTGGCAAACAGATTTAGCAGAGGCAAACAGAGTAAACCAAGGCAAACAGAGTTAAACAGAGACAAACAGAGTTAAACAGAGTTAAACAGAGGCAAACAGAGTTAAACAGAGGCAAACAGATTTAAACAGAGGAAAACAGAGTTAACCAGAGACAAACAGAGTTAACCAGAGGCAAACAGAGTTAAACAGAGGCAAACAGACTTAAACAGAGTTAAACAGAGGCAAACAGAGTCAAAGAAAGTTAGAAAGACACAAAAGGAGTTAAACCGAGTTAGGCAGAGGCAAACAGATTTTAGCAGACACAAACAGAGGCAAACAGAATTAAACAGAGTTAAACAGAGGCAAACAGAGGCAAACAGAGATAAACAAAGTCAAACAGTGGCAAACAGTGACAAACAAAGTTAAACAGAGGCAGACAAAGGCAATCAGTGTTTCACAGAGGCAAACAGAGTTAAACAGAGGCAAAGAGAGTTAAACAGAGGCAAAGAGCGTTAACAGATTTAAACAGAGGCAAACAGACTTAAACAGAGATAAACAGAGGCAAACAGTGTTAAACAGAAGCAAAAAGAGTTGAAGAGAGTTAAACAGTTGCAAACAGAGTTGAAGAGAGTTAAACAGAAGCAAACACAGGCAAACCGACTTAAACAGAGATAACAGAAGCAAACAGACTTAAACAGAGTCAAAGGGAGTTCAACAGAATTAAACAGAGGCAAACACAGTTAAACCGTGGCAAACAGGGTTAAACAGTGGAAAACAGAGTTAAACAGAGGCAAACAGAGTAAACCAGAGGCAAACACAGGCAAACAGATTTAAACAGAGGCAAACAGAGGCAAACAAAGTTAATCCCTGGAAGGCAGAGTTGAACAGAAGAGGCAAACAGAGGCAAACAGACTTAAACAGAGTTAAACAGAGGCAAACAGAGTTAAACAGAGGCAAACAGACCTAAACAGAGTTAAACAGAAGCAGACAGATTTAAACAGAGGCTAACAGAGGCAAACAAAGTTAAAAAGAGGCAAACGGAGTTAAACAGAGTTAAACAGAGGCAAACAGAGGCAAACAGAGTTATACAGAGTTATACAGAGTGAAACAAAGTTAAAAAGAGGCAAACGCAGTTAAACAGAGTTAAGCAGAGGCAAACAGTGTTAAACAGAGGCAAACAGAATTAAACAGAGTTAAACAGATTCAAACAGAGTCAAACAGAATTAAACAGAGTTAAACAGATTCAAACAGACGCAGACAGATTTAAACAGAGGCTAACAGAGGCAAACAAAGTTAAAAGGAGGCAAACAGAGTTAAACAGAGTTAAACAGAGGCAAACAGAGTTATACAGAGTGAAACAAAGTTAAAAAGAGGCAAACGCAGTTAAACAGAGTTAAGCAGAGGCAAACAGTGTTAAACAGAGGCAAACAGAATTAAACAGAGTTAAACAGATTCAAACAGAGGCAGACAGATTTAAACAGAGGCTAACAGAGGCAAACAAACTTAAAAAGAAGCAAACGGAGTTAAACAGAGTTAAGCAGAGGCAAACAGAGTTTAGCAGAGGCAAACAGAGTTTAGCAGAGGCAAACAGAGGCAAACAGAGTTAAACAGTGGCAAACAGATTTAAACAGAGGCAAACAGAGTTAACCAGAGACAAACAGAGTTATACAGAGGCAAACAGAGGCAAACAAAGTTAGAAAGATGCAAATGGAGTTAAACCGAGTTAGGCAGAGGCAAACAGATTTTAGCAGACGCAAACAGAGGCAAACAGAATTAAACAGAGTTAAACAGAGAAAGACAGTGGCAAACAAAGTTAAACAGAGGCAGACAAAGGCAAACAGTGTTACACGGAGGCAAACAGAGTTAAACAGAGGCAAACAGAGTTAAACAGAGGCAAACAGAGGCAAAGTTAGAAAGACGCAAAAGGAGTTAAACCGAGTTAGGCAGAGGCAAACAGATTTTAGCAGACGCAAACAGAGGCAAACAGACTTAAACAGAGTTAAACAGAGGCAAACAGAGGCAAACAAAGTTAGAAAGACGCAAAAGGAGTTAAACCGAGTTATGCAGAGGCAAACAGATTTTAGCAGACGCAAACAGAGGCAAACAGAATTAAATAGAGGCAAACAGTGGCAAACAGAGTTAAACAGAGTCAAACAGAGGCAAACAGTGGCAAAAAAAGTTAAACAGAGGCAGACAAAGGCAAACAGTGTTACACAGAGGCAAACAGAGTTAAACAGAGGCAAAGAGACTTAAACAGAGGCAAACAGAGTTAAACAGAGGCAAAGAGAGTTAAACAGAGGCAAACAGCGTTAAATGGAGGCAAAGAGCGTTAACAGATTTAAACAGAGGCACACAGAGGCAAACACAGTTAAACAGTGGCAAACAGAGTTGAAGAGACTTAAACAGAATCAAACAGAGGCAAACAGAGGTAAACAGAGATAAAGAGAGGCAAACAGTGTTAAACAGAAACAAAAAGAGTTGAAGAGAGTAAAACAGAAGCAAACAGAGTTGAAGAGAGTTAAACAGAAGCAAACAGAGTAAACCAGAGGCAAACACAGGCAAACAGACTTAAACAGAGATAACAGAAGCAAACAGACTTAAACAGAGTCAAACGGAGTTCAACAGAATTAAACAGAGGCAAACAGAGTTAAACAGTGGAAAACAGAGTTAAACAGAGGCAAACAGAGTTAACCAGAGGCAACCACAGGCAAACAGATTTAAACAGAGGCAAACAGACTTAAACAGAGGCAAACAGACTTAAACAGAGGCAAACAGAGCTAAACAGAGGCAAACAGAGTTAAACAGAGTTAACCATTGGCAAACGGAGGCAAACAGAGTTTAACAGAGGCAAAAAGAATTACACAGAATTAACCAGAGTCAAACAGAGGCAAACGCATTTAAGCCCTGGCAAACAGAGTTGAACAGAGTTAGACAGAGGCAAACAGAGGCAAACAGACCTAAACAGAGGCAAACAGACCTAAACAGAGTTAAACAGAGGCAAACAGAGGCAAACAGAGTTATACAGAGTTAAACAAAGTTAAAAAGAGGCAAACACAATTAAACAGAGTTAAGCAGAGGCAAACAGTGTTAAACAGAGGCAAACAGAATTAAACAGAGTTAAACAGATTCAAACAGAGGCAGACAGATTTGAACAGAGGCTAATAGAGGCAAACAAAGTTAAACAGAGGCAAACGGAGTTAAATAGAGTTAAGCAGAGGCAAACAGAGACAAACAGAGTTATACAGAGTTATACAGAGTTAAACAAAGTTAAAAAGAGGCAAACACAGTTAAACAGAGTTAAACAGAGGCAAACATTGTTAAACAGAGGCAAACAGAATTAAACAGAGTTAAACAGAGGCAAACAGTGGCAAATAAAGTTAAACAGAGGCAGACAAAGGCAAACAGTGTTACACAGAGGCAAACAGATTTTAGCAGAGGCAAAGAGAGCCAAACAGAATTAAACATTGTTAAACAGAGGCAAACAGAGGCAAACACAGTTAAACAGATTCAAACTCTGTTTAACTCTCTTTGCCTCTGTTTAACTCTGTTCAAATCTGTTTAACACTGTTTCACTCAGCTTGCCTCTGTTTGCCTCTGTCTTCATCTGTTTCCCTCTGTGTAACACTGTTTAACTCTGTTTGCTTCTGATTCACTCTGTTTAATTCTGTTTGCCTCTGTTTAAATCTGTTTGCCTCTGTTTTCCTCTGTTTCACTCTCTTTGCCTCTGTTTAACTCTGTTCAAATCTGTTTAACTCTGTTTCACTCTGCTTGCCTCTGTTTGCTTCTGTCTTCCTCTGTTTCCCTCTGTGTAACTCTGTTTAAATCTGTTTGCCACTGATACACTCTGTTTAAATCTGTTTGCCTCTGTTTGCTTCTCTTTAACTCTGTTTACCTCTGTTTGCCTCTGTTTAACTCTGTTTGCCTCTGACTCCCTCTGTGTAACTCTGTTAAATTCTGTTTGCCTCTGTTTAACTCTGTTTGCCTCTATTTGACTCTGTTTGCTTCTGTTTAGCTCTGCTTAACTCTGTTTGTCTCTGTTTAACTCTGTGTAACTCTGTTTGCCTCTGTTTAACTATGTTTGCCTCTATTTAATGCTTGCCTCTGTTTAATGCTGTTTGCCTCTGTTTAACTCTGTTTGCATCTGTTTTACACTGTTTAACTCTGTTTGACTCTGTTTAACTCTGTTTTCCTCCGTTTAACTCTGTTCAAATCTGTTTGCCACTGTTTAAATCTGTTTGCCTCTGTTTGACTCTGTTTCACTCTGTTTGCCTCTGTTTCACACTTTTTAACTCTGTTTGCCTCTATTTAACACTGTTTGCCTCTGTTTGCATCTGTTTAACTCTGCCTCAGTTTAAATCGGTTTAAATCTGTTTGCCTCTGTTTGCCTCTGTTCAACTCTGTTTGCCTCTGTTTTAATGTGTTTGCCTCTGTTTAACTCTGTTTGCCTCTGTTTTACACTTTTTAACGCTGTTTGCCTCCGTTTAACATTGTTTGCCTCTGTTTGCATCTGTTTAACTCTGTATGCCTTTGTTTCCCTCTGCTTAAGTCTGTGTGCCTCTGTTTAACTCTGTTTAACTCTGTTTGCCTCTGTTTAACTCTGTTTGGCTCTGTTTGCCTCCGTTTAACTCTGTTTGGCTATGTTTCCCTCTGTTTAACTCTGGTTGCCTCTGTTTGCCTCTGTTAAACTCCATTTGCCTCTGTTTGTCTCTGTTTGTCTCTGTCTAACTCTGTTTCACTCTGTTTGCCTCTGTTTAACTTTGTTTAACTCTGTTTGCCTCTGTTTGCCTCTTTTTAACTCTGTTTGCCTCTGTTTAACTCGGTTTAACTCTGATCAACTCTGTTTGCCACTGTTTAACTGTGTGTGCCTCTGTTTAACTCTGTTTAACTCTGTTTAAAACTGTTTGCCTCTGTTTGCCTCTGTTTAACACTTTTTGCCTCTTTTTAACTCTGTTTGCCACTGTTTAAATCTCTTTGCCTCTGTTTAAGTCTGTTTGCCTCTGTTTAAATCTGTTTAATTCTGTTTGCCTCTGTCTGCCTCCGTTTATCTCTGTTCAACTCTGTTTGCCACTGTTTAACTTTTTTTTAACTCTGCCTGCCTCTTTTTAACTCTGTATAACTCTGTTTAACTCTGTTTAACTCTGTTTGACTCTGTTTGCTTCTGTTTAACTCTGTTTTACTCTGTTTGTCTCTGTTTGCCTCCGTTCAATTCTGTTTAACTCTGTTTGATCTGCTTAACATTTTTTTTAACTCAGTTTGCCTCTGTTTAACTCTCTTTGCCTCGGTTTAACTCTGTTTAAATCTTTTGGGCTCTGTTTGCCTCTGTTTAACTCTTTTTGCCTCTGTTTAACTCTGTTTAGCTCTGTTTGCCTCGGTTTAACACTGTTTAAATCTGTTTGCCTCTGTTTGAACTCTGTTTGCCTCTGTTTAACTCTGTTTAGCTCTGTTTGCCTCGGTTTAACACTGTTTAAATCTGTTTGCCTCTGTTTGAACTGTGTTTGCCTCTGTTTAACTCTAACTCTGTTTAACTCTGCCTCGGTTTAACACTGTTTAAATCTTTTTGCCTCTGTTTGAACCGTGTTTGCCTCTGTTTAACTCTGTTTAGCTCTGCTTGCCTCTGTTGGCCGCTGTTTAACTCGATTTTGTTCTGTTTGGCTCTGTTCTCCTCTGTTTGCGTCTGCTTGCCTCTGTTTTGCTCTGTTTTGATTTGTTCTGCTCCAATTTGCTCTGTTTTGCTCTGTTTCACCCTGGTTGGCTCTGCCCTGCTCTCTATGCATCCGCATTCCTATGTTTGACTCTGTTCTGCTCTCTATGGCTCTGTTTGGCTCAGTTTAGCTCTGCCAGGCTGTGTTTGATTTTATTTAGCTTTGTTTTGCTCTGTTTGCCTCTGTTTCGCTCTGTTTTGCTCTGTTTTTCTCTGTTTGGCTCTGTTCTGCTCTCTTTTGCTCTGCTCGCCTCTGTTGTTCTCTGTTTGTATTTCTTCTGCTCTGTATAGCTCTGTTTGCCTCTGCCAGGCTCTGTTTCGCTCTGTTTGGCTCTGTTTTGCTCTGTATACCTCTGTTTGCCTCTCCTTAACTCTGTTTGCTCTGTTTGCCTCTGTTTGCCTCTGTTTGCCTCTGTTTGCCTCTGTTTAAATCTGTTTGTCTCTGTTTAACTCTGTTTAACACTTTTTAAATCTGTTTGCCTCTGCTTGAACTCTGTTTGTCTCTGTTTCACTCTGGTTAACTCTAGTTACCTCTGTTTGCCACTGTTTAACTCTGTCTAACTCTCTTTGCCTCTATTTAACTCTGTTTGAAACCTGTTTGCCTCTGCTGGACTCCGTTTAATTCTATTTGCCTCTGTTTGCCTCTGTTTAACACTGTTTGCCTCTATTTAACTATGTTTGCCTCTGTTTAATGCTGTTTGCCTCTATTTAACTATGTTTGCCTCAGTTTAAATCGCTTTAAATCTGTTTGACTCTGTTCAACTCTGTTTGCCACTGTTTTACTGTGTTTGCCTCAGTTTAACTCTGTTAGCCTCTGTTTAACTCTGTTTGCCTCTGTTTAACTCTGTTTAACTCTGTTTGCCTATTAACATTGTTTGCCTCTGTTTGCATCTGTTTAACTCTGTATGCATCTGTTTCCCTCTGTCTCAGTCTGTATGCCTCTGTTTAACTCTGTTTAACTCTGTTTGCCTCCGTTTAACTCTGTTTAACTCTGTTTGCCTATTAACATTGTTTGCCTCTGTTTGCATCTGTTTAACTCTGTATGCATCTGTTTCCCTCTGCCTCAGTCTGTGTGCCTCTGTTTAACTCTGTTTGCCTCTGTTTAACTCTGTTTAACTCTGTTTGACTATTAATATTGTTTGCCTCTGTTTGCATCTGTTTAACTCTGTATGCATCTGTTTCCCTCTGCCTCAGTCTGTGTGCCTCTGTTTGCCTCTGTTTAACTCTGTTTGGCTCTGTTTAGCTCTGTTTAGCTCTGTTTGCCTCTGTTTAACTCTGTTTGGCTCTGTTTGCCTCTGTTTGCCTCTGTTTAATTCTGTTTGCCTCTGTTTAGCTCTGTTTGCCTCTGTTTAACTCTGTTTGGCTCTGTTTGCCTCTGTTTGCCTCTGTTTAAATCTGTTTGCCTCTGTTTAATTCTGTTTGCCTCTGTTTGCCTCTGTTTAACTCTGTTTAAATCTGTTTGCCACTGTTTAACTCTGTTTGTCTCTGCTTAACTCTGGTTCACTGTGTTTGCCTCGGTTTAACTCTTTTTACGTCTGTTTGCCACTGTCTAATTCTGTTTAAGACTGTTTGCCTCTGTTTAACTGTGTTTGAGTCTGTTTAACTCTGTTTGCCTCTGCTTAACTCTGTTTAAATCCGTTTGCCTCTGTTTAACTATGTTTCCTTTTTTTGCCTCTGTTTCAATCTGATTTCCTCTGTTTAACCCTGTTTAAGTCTGCTTGCCTCTGTTTGCCTCTGTTTAACACTTTTTAACTCTGTTTGCCTCTATTTAACACTGTTTGCCTCTGTTTAACTCAGTTTGCCTCAGTTTAAATCGGTTTAAATCTGATTGCCTCTGTTTGCCTCTGTTCAACTGTTTGCCACTGTTTTACTGTGTTTGCCTCTGTTTGACTCTGTTTAACTCTGTTTCCCTCTGTTTAAATCTGTTTCCCTCGGTTTAAATCTGTTTAACTCTGTTTAACTCTGTTTGCCTCTGTTTTACACTTTTTAATGCTGTTTGCCTCCGTTTAACATTGTTTGCATCTGTTTGCATCTGTTTAACTCTGTATGCCTCTGTTTCCCTCTGCTTAAGTCTGTGTGCCTCTGTTTCCCTCTGTTTAGCTCTGTTTGCCTCTGTTTAACTCTGTTTGGCTCTGTTTGCCTCTGTTTGCCTCTGTTTAATTCTGTTTGCCTCTGTTTAGCTCTGTTTGCCTCTGTTTAACTCTGTTTGGCTCTGTTTGCCTCTGTTTAACTGTGTTTGGCTCTGTTTGCCTCTGTTTGCCTCTGTTTAAATCTGTTCGCCTCTGCCACTGTTTAATTCTGTTTGCCTCTGTTTGCCTCTGTTTAACTCTGTTTAAATCTGTTTGTCACTGTTTAACTCTGTTTGTCTCTGCTTAACTCTGGTTCACTCTGTTTGATTCGCTTTAACTCTTTTTACGTCTGTTTGCCACTGTCTAATTCTGTTTAAGTCTGTTTGCCTCTGTTTAACAGTGTTTGAGTCTGTTTAACTCTGTTTGCCTCTGCTTAACTCTGTTTAAATCCATTTGCCTCTGATTAACTCTGTTTGCCTTTGTTTGCCTCTGTTTAAATCTGTTTGCCTCTGTTAAACTCTGTTTAAATCTGTTTGCCTCTGTTTAACTGTTTTTACCTCTGTTTAACTCTGTGCCTCTGCTTAACTCTGGTTCACTGTGTTTGCCTCGGTTTAACTCTTTTTACGTCTGTTTGCCACTGTCTAATTCTGTTTAAGTCTGTTTGCCTCTGTTTAACTGTGTTTGAGTCTGTTTAACTCTGTTTGCCTCTGTTTAACTCTGTTTCCTTTTTTTGCCTCTGTTTAAATCTGATTTCCTCTGTTTAACCCTGTTTAAGTCTGCTTGCCTCTGTTTGCCTCTGTTTAACACTTTTTAACTCTGTTTGCCTCTGTTTAACTCTGTTTGCCTCAGTTTAAATCGGTTTAAATCTGATTGCCTCTGTTTGCCTCTGTTCAACTCTGCCACTGTTTTACTGTGTTTGCCTCTGTTTGACTCTGTTTAACTCTGTTTGCCTCTGTTTTACTGTGTTTGCCTCTGTTTGACTCTGTTTAACTCTGTTTGCCTC
This sequence comes from Isurus oxyrinchus, assembly GCA_026770705.1. Classification (NCBI taxonomy): domain Eukaryota; kingdom Metazoa; phylum Chordata; class Chondrichthyes; order Lamniformes; family Lamnidae; genus Isurus; species Isurus oxyrinchus. The sequence continues at coordinate 39,706 of JANJGN010001207.1, read as the reverse complement.
TGTTTAACTCTGTTTCCCTCTGTTTAAATCTGTTAAACTCTGTTTAACTCTGTTTGCCTCCGTTTAACACTGTTTGCCTCTGTTTGCATCTGTTTAACTCTGTATGCCTCTGTTTCCCTCTGCTTAAGTCTGTGTGCCTCTGTTTAACTTTGTTTGCTCTGTTTGCCTCTGTTTAACTCTGTTTGGCTCTGTTTAACTCTGGTTGCCTCTGTTTGCCTCTGTTTAACTCTATTTAACTGTGTTTGCCTCTGTTTATATCTGTTTGCCTCTGTTTAACTCTGTTTAACTCTGTTTGCCTCTGATTAACTCTGTTTAACTCTGTTTGCCTCAGTTTAACTCTGTTTGCCTCTGTTTAACTCGGTTTAACTCTGATCAACTCTGTTTGCCACTGTTTAACTGTGTGTGCCTCTGTTTAACTCTGTTTAACTCTGTTTAAAACTGTCTGCCTCTGTTTAACTCTGTTTGCCTCTGTTTAACTCTGTTTAACTCTGTTTGCCACTGTTTAACTCTGTCTGCCTCTGTTTATCTCTGTTCAACTCTGTTTGCCACTATGTAACTCTTTTTAACTCTGTCTAACTCTGTCTAACTCTGTTTAACTCTTTTTGCCTCTGTTTAACTCTGTTTGCTTCTGTTTAACTCTGTTTTACTCTGTTTGTCTCTGTTTGCCTCTGTTTAATTCTGTTTAACTCTGTTTGACCTGCTTAACTTTTTTTTAACTCAGTTTGCCTCTGTTTAACTCTCTTTGCCTCTGTGTAACTCTGTTTAACTCTGTTTGCCTCTGTTTGAACTGTGTTTGCCTCTGTTTAACTCTGTTTAGCTCTGTTTGCCTTGGTTTAACTCTGTTTCAATCTGTTTGCCTCTGTTTGAACTGTGTTTGCCTCTGTTTAACTCTGTTTAGCTCTGCTTGCCTCTGTTGGCCGCTGTTTAACTCGATTTTGTTCTGTTTGGCTCTGTTCTCCTCTGTTTGTGTCTGCTTGCCTCTGTTTTGCTCTGTTTTGATTTGTTCTGCTCCAATTTGCTCTGTTTTGCTCTGTTTCACCCTGGTTGGCTCTGCCCTGCTCTCTATGCATCCGCATTCCTATGTTTGACTCTGTTCTGCTCTCTATGGCTCTGTTTGGCTCAGTTTAGCTCTGCCAGGCTGTGTTTGATTTTATTTAGCTTTGTTTTGCTCTGTTTGCCTCTGTTTCGCTCTGTTTTGCTCTGTTTTTCTCTGTTTGGCTCTGTTCTGCTCTCTTTTGCTCTGCTCGCCTCTGTTGTTCTCTGTTTGTATTTCTTCTGCTCTGTATAGCTCTGTTTGCCTCTGCCAGGCTCTGTTTCGCTCTGTTTGGCTCTGTTTTGCTCTGTATACCTCTGTTTGCCTCTGCTTAACTCTGTTTGCCTCTGTTTAACTCTGTTTGCCTCTGTTTGCCTCTGTTTAAATCTGTTTGCCTCTGTTTAACTCTGTTTAACACTTTTTAAATCTGTTTGCCTCTGCCTGAACTCTGTTTACCTCTATTTCACTCTGTTTAACTCTAGTTACCTCTGTTTGCCACTGTTTAACTCTGTCTAACTCTCTTTGCCTCTATTTAACTCTGTTTGAAACCTGTTTGCCTCTGCTGGACTCCGTTTAATTCTGTTTGCCTCTGTTTAACACTGTTTGCCTCTATTTAACTATGTTTGCCTCTGTTTAATGCTGTTTGCCTCTGTTTAACTCTGTTTGCCTCAGTTTAAATCGCTTTAAATCTGTTTGACTCTGTTCAACTCTGTTTGCCACTGTTTTACTGTGTTTGCCTCAGTTTAACTCTGTTAGCCTCTGTTTAACTCTGTTCCCCTCTGTTTAACTCTGTTTAACTCTGTTTGCCTATTAACATTGTTTGCCTCTGTTTGCATCTGTTTAACTCTGTATGCATCTGTTTCCCTCTGTCTCAGTCTGTATGCCTCTGTTTAACTCTGTTTAACTCTGTTTGCCTCCGTTTAACTCTGTTTAACTCTGTTTGCCTATTAACATTGTTTGCCTCTGTTTGCATCTGTTTAACTCTGTATGCATCTGTTTCCCTCTGCCTCAGTCTGTGTGCCTCTGTTTAACTCTGTTTGCCTCTGTTTAACTCTGTTTAACTCTGTTTGACTATTAACATTGTTTGCCTCTGTTTGCATCTGTTTAACTCTGTATGCATCTGTTTCCCTCTGCCTCAGTCTGTGTGCCTCTGTTTAACTCTGTTTAACTCTGTTTGGCTCTGTTTAGCTCTGTTTAGCTCTGTTTGCCTCTGTTTAACTCTGTTTGGCTCTGTTTGCCTCTGTTTGCCTCTGTTTAATTCTGTTTGCCTCTGTTTAGCTCTGTGTGCCTCTGTTTAACTCTGTTTGGCTCTGTTTGCCTCTGTTTGCCTCTGTTTAAATCTGTTTGCCTCTGTTTAATTCTGTTTGCCTCTGTTTGCCTCTGTTTAACTCTGTTTAAATCTGTTTGCCACTGTTTAACTCTGTTTGTCTCTGCTTAACTCTGGTTCACTGTGTTTGCCTCGGTTTAACTCTTTTTACGTCTGTTTGCCACTGTCTAATTCTGTTTAAGTCTGTTTGCCTCTGTTTAACTGTGTTTAAATCCGTTTGCCTCTGTTTAACTCTGTTTCCTTTTTTTGCCTCTGTTTAAATCTGATTTCCTCTGTTTAACCCTGTTTAAGTCTGCTTGCCTCTGTTTGCCTCTGTTTAACACTTTTTAACTCTGTTTGCCTCTATTTAACACTGTTTGCCTCTGTTTAACTCTGTTTGCCTCAGTTTAAATTGGTTTAAATCTGATTGCCTCTGTTTGCCTCTGTTCAACTCTGTTTGCCACTGTTTTACTGTGTTTTCCTCTGTTTAACTCTGTTTGACTCTGTTTAACTCTGTTTGCCTCTGTTTAACTCTGTTTCCCTCTGTTTAAATCTGTTAAACTCTGTTTAACTCTGTTTGCCTCCGTTTAACACTGTTTGCCTCTGTTTGCATCTGTTTAACTCTGTATGCCTCTGCTTCCCTCTGCTTAAGTCTGTGTGCCTCTGTTTAACTCTGTTTAGCTCTGTTTGCCTCTGTTTAACTCTGTTTGGCTCTGTTTAACTCTGGTTGCCTCTGTTTTGCTCTGTATACCTCTGTTTGCCTCTGCTTAACTCTGTTTGCCTCTGTTTAACTCTGTTTGCCTCTGTTTGCCTGTGTTTAAATCTGTTTGCCTCAGTTTAACTCTGTTTAACACTTTTTAAATCTGTTTGCCTCTGCTTGAACTCTGTTTGCCTCTGTTTGCCTCTGTTTAACGCTTTTTAAATCTGTTTGCCTCTGCCTGAACTCTGTTTACCTCTATTTAACTCTGTTTAACTCTAGTTACCTCTATTTGCCACTGTTTAACTCTGTCTAACTCTCTTTGCCTCTATTTAACTCTGTTTGAAACCTGTTTGCCTCTGCTGGACTCCGTTTAACTCTGTTTGCCTCTGTTTGCCTCTGTTTAACACTGTTTGCCTCTATTTAACTATGTTTGCCTCTGTTTAATGCTGTTTGCCTCTGTTTAACTCTGTTTGCCTCAGTTTAAATCGCTTTAAATCTGTTTGCCTCTGTTCAACTCTGTTTGCCACCGTTTTACTGTGTTTGCCTCAGTTTAACTCTGTTAGCCTCTGTTTAACTCTGTTCCCCTCTGTTTAAATCTGTTTAACTCTGTTTAACTCTGTTTGCCTATTAACATTGTTTGCCTCTGTTTGCATCTGTTTAACTCTGTATGCATCTGTTTCCCTCTGCCTCAGTCTGTGTGCCTCTGTTTAACTCTGTTTAACTCTGTTTGGCTCTGTTTCCCTCTGTTTAGCTCTGTTTGCCTCTGTTTAACTCTGTTTGGCTCTGTTTGCCTCTGTTTAACTCTGTTTAATTCTATTTGCCTCTGTTTGCCTCTGTTTAAATCTGTTCGCCTCTGCCTCTGTTTAATTCTGTTTGCCTCTGTTTAAATCTGTTTAACTCTGTTTAAATCTGTTTGCCACTGTTTAACTCTGTATGTCTCTGCTTAACTCTGGCTCACTCTGTTTGATTCGGTTTAACTCTTTTTACGTCTGTTTGTCACTGTCTAATTCTGTTTAAGTCTGTTTGCCTCTGTTTAACTGTGTTTGAGTCTGTTTAACTCTGTTTGCCTCTGCTTAACTCTGTTTAAATCCGTTTGCCTCTGATTAACTCTGTTTGCCTTTGTTTAACTCTGTTTAAGTCTGTTTGCCTCTCTCTAACTCTGTTTAAATCTGTTTGCCTCTGTTAAACTCTGTTTAAATCTGTTTGCCTCTGTTTAACTGTTTTTGACTCTGTTTAACTCTGTGCCTCTGCTTAACTCTGGTTCACTCTGTTTGATTCGCTTTAACTCTTTTTACGTCTGTTTGCCACTGTCTAATTCTGTTTAAGTCTGTTTGCCTCTGTTTAACTGTTTTTGACTCTGTTTAACTCTGTTTGCCTCTACTTAACTCTGTTTAAATCCGTTTGCCTCCGTTTAACTGTGTTTGAGTCTGTTTAACTCTGTTTGCCTCTGTTTAACTGTGTTTGAGTCTGTTTAACTCTGTTTGCCTCTACTTAACTCTGTTTAAATCCGTTTGCCTCTGTTTAACTCTGTTTCCTTTTTTTGCCTCTGTTTAAATCTGATTTCCTCTGTTTAACCCTGTTTAAGTCTGCTTGCCTCTGTTTGCCTCTGTTTAACACTTTTTAACTCTGTTTGCCTCTATTTAACACTGTTTGCCTCTGTTTAACTCTGTTTGCCTCTGTTTAAATCAGTTTAAATCTGATTGCCTCTGTTTGCCTCTGTTCAACTCTGTTTGTCACTGTTTTACTGTGTTTGCCTCTGTTTGACTCTGTTTAACTCTGTTTGCCTCTGTTTAACTCTGTTTCCCTCTGTTTAAATCTGTTAAGCTCTGTTTAACTCTGTTTGCCTCCGTTTAACACTGTTTGCCTCTGCTTGCATCTGTTTAACTCTGTATGCCTCTGTTTCCCTCTGCTTAAGTCTGTGTGCCTCTGTTTAACTCTGTTTAGCTCTGTTTGCCTCTGTTTAACTCTGTTTGGCTCTGTTTAACTCTGGTTGCCTCTGTTTGCCTCTGTTTAACTCTATTTAACTGTGTTTGCCTCTGTTTATATCTGTTTGCCTCTGTTTAACTCTGTTTAACTCTGTTTGCCTCTGTTTAACTCTGTTTAACTCTGTTTGCCTTGGTTTAACTCTGTTTGCCTCTGTTTAACTCGGTTTAACTCTGATCAACTCTGTTTGCCACTGTTTAACTGTGTGTGCCTCTGTTTAACTCTGTTTAACTCTGTTTAAAACTGTTTGCCTCTGTTTAACTCTGTTTGCCTCTGTGTAACTCTGTTTGCCACTGTTTAACTCTGTATGCCTCTGTTTCCCTCTGCTTAAGTCTGTGTGCCTCTGTTTAACTCTGTTTAGCTCTGTTTGCCTCTGTTTAACTCTGTTTGGCTCTGTTTAACTCTGGTTGCCTCTGTTTGCCTCTGTCTAACTCTATTTAACTGTGTTTGCCTCTGTTTATATCTGTTTGCCTCTGTTTAACTCTGTTTGCCTCTGTTTGCCTCTATTTAACTCTGTTTGCCTCGGTTTAACTCTGTTTGCCTCTGTTTAACTCGGTTTAACTCTGATCAACTCTGTTTGCCACTGTTTAACTGTGTGTGCCTCTGTTTAACTCTGTTTAACTCTGTTTAAAACTGTTTGCCACTGTTTAACTCTGTCTGCCTCTGTTTGCCTCTGTTTAACTCTGTTTGCCTCTGTTTAACTCTGTTTGCCTGTGTTTAACTCTGTTTGCCACTGTTTAACTCTGTCTGCCTCTGTTTATCTCTGTTCAACACTACCACTGTTTAACTCTTTTTAACTCTGTCTAACTCTGTCTAACTCTGTTTAACTCTTTTTGCCTCTGTTTAACTCTGTTTGCTTCTGTTTAACTCTGTTTTACTCTGTTTGTCTGTGTTTAACTCTGTTTAATTCTCTTTAACTCTGTTTGACCTGCTTAACGTTTTTTTTAAACTCAGTTTGCCTCTGTTTAACTCTCTTTGCCTCTGTTTAACTCTGTTTAACTCTGTTTGCCTCGGTTTAACTCTGTTTGCCTCTGTTTGCACTGTGTTTGCCTCTGTTTGCCTCTGTTGAACTCTCTTTGCCTCTGTTTAACTCTGTTTAACTCTGTTTAAATCTGTCTGCCTCTGTTTAACTCTGTTTAGCTCTGCTTGCCTCTGTTGGCCGCTGTTTAACTCGATTTTGCTCTGTTTGGCTCTGTTCTCCTCTGTTTGCGTCTGCTTGCCTCTGTTTTGATTTGTTCTGCTCCAATTTGCTCTGTTTTGCTCTGTTTCACCCTGGTTGGCTCTGCCCTGCTCACTATGCATCCGCATTCCTATGTTTAACTCTGTTCTGCTCTCAATGGCTCGGTTTGGCTCAGTTTAGCTCTGCCAGGCTCTGTTTGATTTTATTTAGCTTTGTTTTGCTCTGTTTGCCTCTGTTTCACTCTCTTTGGCTCAGTTTCGCTCTGTTTGGCTCTGTTCTGTTCTGTTTTGCTCTGATCGCCTCTGTTTGTATTTCTTCTGCTCTGTATGGCTCAGTTTTGCTCTGCCAGGCTCTGTTTCACTCTGTTTGGCTCTGTGTACCTCTGTTTCGCCCTGTTTGGCTCTGTTCTGCTCTCTTTGGCACTGTTTGGCTATGTTTGGCTCTTCCAGGCTTTGTTTAGTTCTATTTGGTTCTGTTTTGTTCTGTTTGGCTTTGCTTCACTCTGTTTGGCTCTGTTTTGTTCTGCTTGCCTCTGTATTGCTCTGTTTGTATTTCTTCTGCTCCCTATGACTCTATTTGGCTCTGCCAGGCTCTGTTTCACTCTGTTTGGTTCTGTTTTGCTGTTTTGGCTCTGTTAGGCTATGTTTTGCTCTTTATAGCTCTGTTTGGCTATGTTTTGCATTGTTTGCCTCTCTTTTGCTCTATTTGGCTCTGTTTGGCTCTGTTTGGCTCTGCTTGGCTCCGTTTGGCTCTGTTTGGCTCTGTTTGGCTCTGCTTGGCTCTGTTTGGCTCTGTTTGGCTCTGTTTGGCTCTGCCTGGCTCTGTTTGGCTCTGTTTGGCTCTGTTTGGCTCTGCTTGGCTCTGTTTGGCTCTGTTTGGCTCTGTTTGGCTCTGCTTGGCTCTGCTTGGTTCTGCTTGGCTCTGCTTGGCTCTGTTTGGCTCTGTTTGGCTCTGCTTGGCTCTGTTTGGCTCTGTTTGGCTCTGTTTGGCTCTGCTTGGCTCTGCTTGGCTCTGTTTGGTTCTGCTTGGCTCTGTTCGGCTCTGTTCGGCTCTGTTCGGCTCTTTTCGGCTCTGCTTGGATCTGTTTGGCTCTGTTTGGCTCTGTGTGGCTCTGTTTGGCTCTGTTTGGCCCTGTCTGGCTCTGTTTGGCTCTGGTTGGCTCTGTGTTGCTCTGTCTGGCTCTGTTTTGCTCTGTTTGGCTCTGTTTTGCTCTGTTGTGCTCTGTTTGGCTCTGTTTTGCTCTGTTTGGCTCTGTTTGGCTCTGTTTGGCTCTGTTTGGCTCTGTTTGTCTCTGTTTGGCTCTGTTTGGCTCTGGTTGGCTCTGTTTGGCTCTGTTCGGCTCTGTTTGGCTCTGTTTGGCTCTGTTTTCCTCTGTTTTGCTCTGTTTTTCTCTGTTTTGCTCTGTTCGGCTCTGTTCGGCTCTGTTTGGCTCTGTTCGGCTCTGTTCAGTTTTGTTTTGCTCTGTTTGGCTCTGTTTTTCTCTGTTTGGCTCTGTTCGGCTCTGTTTGGCTCTGTGCGGCTCTGCTTTGCTCTGTTCGGCTCTGTTTGGCTCTGTTTGGCTCTGTTCGGCTCTGTTTGGCTCTGCTTTGCTCTGTTCGGCTCTGTTTGGCTCTGTTTGGCTCTGTTCGGCTCTGTTTGGCTCTGCTTTGCTCTGTTCGGCTCTGTTTGGCTCTGTTTGGCTCTGTTTGGCTCTGTTCGCCTCTGTTCGCCTCTGTTTGGCTCTGTTTTTCTCTGTTTTTCTCTGTTTGGCTCTGTTCGGCTCTGTTTGGCTCTGCTTTGCTCTGTTTGGCTCTGTTTGGCTCTGTTTGGCTCTGTTTGGCTCTGTTCGGCTCTGTTTGGCTCTGCTTTGCTCTGTTTGGCTCTGTTTGGCTCTGTTTGGCTCTGTTCGGCTCTGTTTGGCTCTGCTTTGCTCTGTTCGGCTCTGTTTGGCTCTGTTTGGCTCTGTTTTGCTCTGTTTGGCTCTGTTTGGCTCTGCTTTGCTCTGTTTTTCTCTGTTTTGCTCTGTTTGGCTCTGTTTGGCTCTGTTTGGCTCTGTTTTGCTCTGTTTGGCTCTGTTTGGCTCTGTTTGGCTCTGCTTTGCTCTGTTTTTCTCTGTTTTGCTCTGTTTGGCTCTGTTTGGCTCTGTTTGGCTCTGCCAGGCCCTGTTTAGCTCTATTTTGCTCTCTATAGCTCTGCATGGCTTTGTTTTGTTCTGCCTAGCCCTGTTTGCCTCTGTCTATGGTTTGTTCTGTTTGACTCTGTTTGCCTCTGCTTTGCTCCGTTTGGCTCTGCTTTGCTCTGTGTGGCCTTGCCTGCTCTGCTTTGCTCTGTTGTGCTCTCTGTGACTCTGTGTGTGGCTCTGCCAGGGCCTGTTTAGGTCTGTTTGGCTCTCTTTCACTCTGTTTGGCTCTGTTTTGATCTTCTTGGCTCTCTTTGACTCTGTGTGTGGCTCTGCCAGGGCCTGTTTAGGTCTGTTTGGCTCTCTTTGACTCTGTTTGGCTCTATTTGGCTCTATTTTGCTCTGTTAGTCTCTGTTTTGCTCTATTCTGCTCTGTTTGGCTCTGTTCTGCTCTGTTTGGCTCTGTTTGGCTTTGTTTGGCTCTGTTTGGCTCTGTTCTGCTCTGTTTGGCTCTGTTTGGCTCTGTTCTGCTCTGTTCTGCTCTGTTTGGCTCTGTTCTGCTCTGTTTTGCTCTGTTAGTCTCTGTTTTGCCCTGTTCTGCTCTGTTTGGCTCTGATTGGCTCTGTTTGGCTCTGTTCGGCTCTGTTTGGCTCTGCTTTGCTCTGTTTGGCTCTGTTTGGCTCTGTTTGGCTCTGTTCGGCTCTGTTTGGCTCTGCTTTGCTCTGTTCGGCTCTGTTTGGCTCTGTTTGGCTCTGTTTGGCTCTGTTCGGCTTTGTTTGGCTCTGTGCGGCTCTGTGCGGCTCTGTTCGGCTCTGTTTGGCTCTGCTTTGCTCTGTTCGGCTCTGTTTTGCTCTGTTTGGCTCTGTTTGGCTCTGTTTGGCTCTGCTTTGCTCTGTTAGTCTCTGTTTTGCTCTGTTTGGCTCTGTTTGGCTCTGTTTGGCTCTGTTTGGCTCTGCTTTGCTCTGTTTGGCTCTGTTTGGCTCTGCCAGGCCCTGTTTAGCTCTATTTTGCTCTCTATAGCTCTGCATGGCTTTGTTTTGTTCTGCGTAGCCCTGTTTGACTCTGTTTGTCTATGGTTTGTTCTGTTTGACTCTGTTTGCCTCTGCTTTGCTCCGTTTGGCTCTGCTTTGCTCTGTGTGGCCTTGCCTGCCTCTGCTTTGCTCTGTTGTGCTCTCTGTGACTCTGTGTGTGGCTCTGCCAGGGCCTGTTTAGGTCTGTTTGGCTCTCTTTGACTCTGTTTGGCTCTTTTTGGCTCTATTCTGCTCTGTTAGTCTTTGTTTTGCTCTGTTCTGCTCTGTTTTGCTCTATTCTGCTCTGTTTCGCTCTATTCTGCTCTGTTTGGTGCTGTTCTGCTCTGTTTGGCTCTGTTCTGCTCTGTTTGGCTCTGTTCTGCTCTGTTTGGCTCTGTTCTGCTCTGTTTGGCTCTGTTTGGCTCTGTTCTGCTCTGTTATGCTCTCTATGGCTCTGTTTGTCACTGTTCGGACATGTTTTGCTCTGTTTGGCTATGTTTTGATTTTTATGGGTCTCTTTTGCTCTCTTTTGTTCTTTGTGGCTCTCTTTTGTTCTGTCTGGTCTCTGCTCTGTTTGTCTCTGTTGTGCTCTCAATGTCTTTGTTTGGCTCTGTTTGGCTCTGTTTGGCTCTGTTTGGCTCTGCCAGGGCCCCTGTTTAGCTCTATTTTGCTCTCTATAGCTCTGCATGGCTTTGTTTTGTTCTGCCTAGGCCCTGTTTGACTCTGTTCGTCTATGGTTTTGTTCTGTTTGACTCTGTTTGGCTCTGCTTTGCTCCGTTTGGCTCTGCTTTGCTCTGTGTGGCCTTGCCTGCCTCTGCTTTGCTCTGTTGTGCTCTCTGTGACTCTGTGTGTGGCTCTGCCAGGGCCTGTTTAGGTCTGTTTGGCTCTCTTTGACTCTGTTTGGCTCTTTTTGGCTCTATTCTGCTCTGTTCTGCTCTGTTTTGCTCTGTTCTGCTCTGTTTGGCTCTGTTTTGCTCTGTTCTGCTCTGTTTGGCTCTGTTCTGCTCTGTTTGGCTCTGTTCTGCTCTGTTCTGCTCTGTTCTGCTCTGTTCTGCTCTGTTCTGCTCTGTTTGGCTCTGTTCTGCTCTGTTTGGCTCTGTTCTGCTCTGTTCTGCTCTGTTCTGCTCTGTTTGGCTCTGTTCTGCTCTGTTTGGCTCTGTTCTGCTCTGTTTGGCTCTGTTCTGCTCTGTTCTGCTCTGTTTGGCTCTGTTCTGCTCTGTTTTGCTCTGTTTGGCTCTGTTCTGCTCTGTTCTGCTCTGTTTGGCTCTGTTCTGCTCTGTTCTGCTCTGTTTGGCTCTGTTCTGCTCTGTTAGTCTCTGTTTGGCTCTGTTTGGCTCTGTTCTGCTCTGTTCTGCTCTGTTCTGCTCTGTTTGGCTCTGTTCTGCTCTGTTCTGCTCTGTTCTGCTCTGTTCTGCTCTGTTTTGCTCTGTTCTGCTCTGTTTGGCTCTGTTCTGCTCTGTTTGGCTCTGTTCTGCTCTGTTCTCTGCTCTGTTCTGCTCTGTTTTGCTCTGTTCTGCTCTGTTTGGCTCTGTTCTGCTCTGTTTGGCTCTGTTCTGCTCTGTTCTGCTCTGTTCTGCTCTGTTTGGCTCTGTTCTGCTCTGTTCTGCTCTGTTCTGCTCTGTTTTGCTCTGTTCTGCTCTGTTTGGCTCTCTTCTGCTCTGTTCTGCTCTGTTTTGCTCTGTTCTGCTCTGTTTGGCTCTGTTCTGCTCTGTTCTGCTCTGTTTTGCTCTGTTCTGCTCTGTTTGGCTCTGTTCTGCTCTGTTCTGCTCTGTTCTGCTCTGTTCTGCTCTGTTAGTCTCTGTTTGGCTCTGTTCTGCTCTGTTCTGCTCTGTTTTGCTCTGTTCTGCTCTGTTTGGCTCTGTTTGGCTCTGTTCTGCTCTGTTTTGGCTCTGTTTGGCTCTGTTCTGCTCTGTTCTGCTCTGTTCTGCTCTGTTTGGCTCTGTTCTGCTCTGTTTGGCTCTGTTTGGCTCTGTTCTGCTCTGTTCTGCTCTGTTTTGCTCTGTTCTGCTCTGTTTGGCTCTGTTCTGCTCTGTTTGGCTCTGTTCCGCTCTGTTTGGCTCTGTTCTGCTCTGTTTGGCTCTGTTCTGCTCTGTTTGGCTCTGTTCTGCTCTGTTAGTCTCTGTTTGGCTCTGTTCTGCTCTGTTCTGCTCTGTTTGGCTCTGTTCTGCTCTGTTTGGCTCTGTTTGGCTCTGTTCTGCTCTGTTCTGCTCTGTTTGGCTCTGTTCTGCTCTGTTCTGCTCTGTTTGGCTCTGTTTGGCTCTGTTCTGCTCTGTTCTGCTCTGTTTGGCTCTGTTCTGCTCTGTTCTGCTCTGGTTGGCTCTGTTTGGCTCTGTTCTGCTCTGTTCTGCTCTGTTCTGCTCTGTTTGGCTCTGTTCTGCTCTGTTCTGCTCTGTTTGGCTCTGTTTGGCTCTGTTCTGCTCTGTTCTGCTCTGTTTGGCTCTGTTCTGCTCTGTTCTGCTCTGTTTGGCTCTGTTCTGCTCTGTTTTGCTCTGTTCTGCTCTGTTTGGCTCTGTTCCGCTCTGTTCTGCTCTGTTTTGCTCTGTTCTGCTCTGTTTGGCTCTGTTCTGCTCTGTTAGTCTCTGTTTGGCTCTGTTCTGCTCTGTTCTGATCTGTTCTGCTCTGTTTGGCTCTGTTTGGCTCTGTTCTGCTCTGTTCTGCTCTGTTCTGCTCTGTTTGGCTCTGTTTGGCTCTGTTCTGCTCTGTTTGGCTCTGTTTGGCTCTGTTTGGCTCTGTTCTGCTCTGTTCTGCTCTGTTTGGCTCTGTTCTGCTCTGTTTGGCTCTGTTCTGCTCTGTTCTGCTCTGTTCTGCTCTGTTTGGCTCTGTTTGGCTCTGTTCTGCTCTGTTCTGCTCTGTTTGGCTCTGTTCTGCTCTGTTCTGCTCTGTTCTGCTCTGTTTGGCTCTGTTTTGCTCTGTTCTGCTCTGTTTGGCTCTGTTCTGCTCTGTTCTGCTCTGTTCTGCTCTGTTCTGCTCTGTTTGGCTCTGTTCTGATCTGTTCTGCTCTGTTTGGCTCTGTTCTGCTCTGTTAGTCTCTGTTCTGCTCTGTTCTGCTCTGTTTGGCTCTGTTCTGCTCTGTATGGCTCTGTTTGGCTCTGTTCTGCTCTGTTCTGCTCTGTTTGGCTCTGTTCTGCTCTGTTCTGCTCTGTTTGGCTCTGTTCTGCTCTGTTCTGCTCTGTTCTGCTCTGTTCTGCTCTGTTTGGCTCTGTTCTGCTCTGTTCTGCTCTGTTTGGCTCTGTTCTGCTCTGTTCGGCTCTGTTTGGCTCTGTTCTGCTCTGTTTGGCTCTGTTCTGCTCTGTTTGGCTCTGTTCTGCTCTGTTCTGCTCTGTTTGGCTCTGTTCTGCTCTGTTTGGCTCTGCTTTCCTCTGTCTCGCTCTGTCTCGCTCTGTCATGCTCTGTTATGCTCTCTATGGCTCTGTTTGTCACTGTTCGGACATGTTTTGCTCTGTTTGGCTATGTTTTGATTTTTATGGGTCTCTTTTGCTCTCTTTTGTTCTGTCTGGTCTCTGCTCTGTTTGTCTCTGTTGTGCTCTCAATGTCTTTGTTTGGCTCTGCCTGGCTCTGTTTGGCTCTGTATGACTCTGTTTGGCTCTGTATGACTCTGTTCGGCTCTGTTCAGCACTGCTTGGCTCTGTATGACTCTGTTCGGCTCTGTTCAGCACTGCTTGGCTCTGTATCACTCTGTTCGGCTCTGTTCAGCACTGTTTGGCTCTGTATGACTCTGTTCGGCTCTGTTCAGCACTGTTTGGCTCTGTATGACTCTGTTCGGCTCTGTTCAGCACTGTTTGGCTCTGTTTGCCTGATTGGGCTTTGCACTGCTCTCTGTGGCTCTGTTTGACTATGCCAAGCTGTGTTTTGCTCTGCCTAGCTCTGTCTTGCTCAGTTTGGCTCCATTAGGCTATGTTTTACTCTGCTTGGCTTTGCTCCACCCTGTTTTGCTTTGTTTGATTCAGTTTTGCTCTGTTTGGCTCGGATCTGCTCTGCTTGGATCTGCTTGCCTCTGTGTTCATCTGTTAGGCTCTGTTCTGCTCTCTGTGGCTGTCTGTGGATCTGTTTGGTGCTGCCAGGCTCTGTTTAACACTGTTCAGCGCTGTTTGGCTCGGTTCAGCGCTGTTTGGCTCTGTTGCACTCTGTTTGACTCTATTTGGCGCTGTAAGACTATATCATGGTCCTGCTCAGTTTGGCTCTGTTGTGAATTGTTTGGCTCTGTTCTGCTCTCTATCACTCTGCATGGATCCGTCTGAATCTGCCAGGATATGTGGAGATCTGTTTCGTTCTCTTTTCATCTATTTGTGTCTGTTTTGCTATGTTTGTCCATCCAAACTGACCCCATATCGCCAGCTGTCACCAGCTCTGTACATGGCCAGGGAGTGGTCACTCTCCACACTGACCCCATGTCACCAGCTCTGTACATGGCCAGGGAGCGGTCACTCTCCACACTGACCCCATGTCACCAGCTCTGTACATGCCCAGGGAGCGGTCACTCTCCACACTGACCCCATGTCACCAGCTCTGTACATGCCCAGGGAGTGGTCACTCTCCACACTGACCCCATGTCACCAGCTCTGTACATGCCCAGGGAGTGGTCACTCTCCACACTGACCCCATGTCACCAGCTCTGTACATGGCCAGGGAGTGGTCACTCTCCACACTGACCCCATATCACCAGCTCTGTACATGCCCAGGGAGTGGTCACTCTCCACACTGACCCCATGTCACTAGCTCTGTACATGCCCAGGGACTGGTTACTCTCCACACTGACCCCATGTCACCAGCTCTGTACATGCCCAGGGAGTGGTCACTCTCCACACTGACCCCATGTCACCAGCTCTGTACATGCCCAGAGAGTGGTCACTCTCCACACTGACCCCATGTCACCAGCTCTGTACATGGCCAGGGAGCGGTCACTCTCCACACTGACCCCATGTCACCAGCTCTGTACATGCCCAGGGAGTGGTCACTCTCCACACTGACCCCATGTCACCAGCTCTGTACATGGCCAGGGAGTGGTCACTCTCCACACTGACCCCATGTCACCAGCTCTGTACACGCCCAGGGAGTGGTCACTCTCCACACTGACCCCATGTCACCAGCTCTGACAATGCCCAGGGAGTGGTCACTCTCCACACTGACCCCATGTCACCAGCTCGGTACATGGCCAGGGAGTGGTCACTCTCCACACTGAGCCCATGTCACCAGCTCTGTACATGCCCAGGGAGTGGTCACTCTCCACACTGACCCCATGTCACCAGCTCTGTACATGGCCAGGGACGGTCACTCTCCACACTGACCCCATGTCACCAGCTCTGTACATGCCCCGGGAGAGTTCACCCTCCGCACTGACCCCATGTCACCAGCTCTGTACATGCCCCGGGAGTGGTCACTCTCCACACTGACCCCATGTCACCAGCTCTGTACATGCCCAGGGAGTGGTCACTCTCCACACTGACCCCATGTCACCAGCTGTGTACATGGCCAGGGAGTGGTCACTCTCCACACTGACCCCATGTCACCAGCTCTGTACATGCCCAGGGAGTGGTCACTCTCCACACTGACCCCATGTCACCAGCTCTGTCCATGCCCAGGGAGTGGTCACTCTCCACACTGACCCCATGTCACCAGCTCTGTACATGCCCAGGGAGTGGTCACTCTCCACACTGACCCCATGTCACCAGCTCTGTACATGCCCAGGGAGTGGTCTCTCTCCACACTGACCCCATGTCACCAGCTCTGTACATGGCCAGGGAGTGGTCACTCGCCACACTGACCCCATGTCACCAGCTGTGTACATCCCCAGGGAGTGGTCACTCTCCACACTGACCCCATGTCACCAGCTGTGTACATGGCCAGGGAGTGGTCACTCTCCACACTGACCCCATGTCACCAGCTCTGTACATGGCCAGGGAGTGGTCACTCTCCACACTGACCCCATGTCACCAGCTCTGTACATGGCCAGGGAGTGGTCACTCTCCACACTGACCCCATGTCACCAGCTCTGTACATGCCCAGGGAGTGGTCACTCTCCACACTGACCCCATGTCACCAGCTCTGTACATGGCCAGGGAGTGGTCACTCTCCACACTGACCCCATGTCACCAGCTCTGTACATGCCCAGGGAGTGGTCACTCTCCACACTGACCCCATGTCACCAGCTCTGTACATGGCCAGGGAGTGGTCACTCTCCACACTGACCCCATGTCACCAGCTCTGTACATGCCCAGGGAGTGGTCACTCTCCACACTGACCCCATGTCACCAGCTCTGTACATGGCCAGGGAGTGGTCACTCTCCACACTGACCCCATGTCGCCAGCTCTGTACATGCCCAGGGAGTGGTCACTCTCCACACTGACCCCATGTCACCAGCTCTGTACATGGCCAGGGAGTGGTCACTCTCCACACTGACCCCATGTCACCAGCTCTGTACATGGCCAGGGAGTGGTCACTCTCCACACTGACCCCATGTCACCAGCTCTGTACATGCCCAGGGAGTGGTCACTCTCCACACTGACCCCATGTCACCAGCTCTGTACATGGCCAGGGAGTGGTCACTCTCCACACTGACCCCATGTCACCAACTCTGTACATGCCCAGGGAGTGGTCACTCTCCACACTGAGCCCATGTCACCAGCTCTGTACATGGCCAGGGAGTGGTCACTCTCCACACTGACCCCATGTCACCAGCTCTGTACATGGCCAGGGAGTGGTCACTCTCCACACTGACCCCATGTCACCAGCTCTGTACATGGCCAGGGAGTGGTCACTCTCCACACTGACCCCATGTCACCAGCTCTGTACATGTCCAGGGAGTGGTCACTCTCCACACTGACCCCATGTCACCAGCTCTGTACATGCCCAGGGAGTGGTCACTCTCCACACTGACCCCATGTCGCCAGCTCTGTACATGCCCCGGGAGAGTTCACCCTCCACACTGACCCCATGTCACCAGCTCTGTACATGCCCAGGGAGTGGTCACTCTCCACACTGACCCCATGTCACCAGCTCTGTACATGCCCAGGGAGTGGTCACTCTCCACACTGACCCCATGTCGCCAGCTCTGTACATGCCCCGGGAGAGTTCACCCTCCACACTGACCCCATGTCACCAGCTCTGTACATGCCCCGGGAGAGTTCACCCTCCGCACTGACCCCATCGTCCAGTCTACGCAATAACAGTGCATATCTAGATGTTTTTTAAAACACTCTTTATTTCAGAATAAACTGGTACATTACATTTCAAACCATCACCGGCCGTGATAACCTGACATCAAGTAGCAGTCAGATGCTTCCAGAAGATTCTGTGTGTTTCTCCCATGTCTTGTCCAAGGGTTCAGCCGCCACCTCTCGTCCAGGGGATGTCAGGTTCCCATCATCTCATCCGCTAACTCCTCATCCCAGATCCCAGAGTCTGCTCCCTCAGACCATACCCCCTCCTCGAGTCCCACCCATGCACCCCCCCCGGTCCCTGAGACCCGTCTATACTCACTCCCCCCTCCCCAAGACCCGTCTATACTCACTCCCCCCCTCCCCAAGACCCATCCATACTCACTGCCCCCTTCCCAATACCCATCCATACTCACTCCCCACACCGAGGCTCGATAATACCTCCTCCCTCTCCCCGACACCCTGTCCATATCCCCTCCCCACTCTCAGGCTCGCCCTCATCCGCTCCCCGAGACCAACCCTTACCCCTTCCCTTTCCCTGAGGCCCACCCATAACCCCCTCCCCCTCCCTGGGACCCCTTCCATAGCCCCTCCCCACTATGAGGCCCACCCATAGCCCCTCCCCCTCCCCAAGACCCTATCCATGCCCCCTCCCCCTCCCCCTCCCTTAGACCCTCTCCATAACCCCTCCTGCTCCCTAGGACCCTGTGTCCCCTCCCCTTCCGTTCCCTTTCCCCTGCCTATGTCCCCTCCCTGGGTCCATGACCCCATTAATTATTGGCTGGTGGTAGATAGGAGCCTGTTATCCCCTGTAGCTCGCCGCACCCTCACCGAACACAGCAGTGACCCTCCCCTCTGCACCCCTAGTGATCCATTTCCAACCAGTGTCCCTGTGACCCGATGTCTCTGAACCCAGAGCCCTGGCCAGCAGTTGCCCCCCCTCCCCATACCCGGTGCTGACTAGTTCGTGCTGGTAAAGCACCCTTGGGTGTTCCATTGCTGGTCCCGAATTCGGCGCATTGACTGGATATGGGGTTGGTGAGCTCCCCATTCATTCCAGTGCCGGTACTCCGCCCTTCTCCAGGAGGAACTGGTAGCCACGGTAACCGGGGTACTCATACCCCACCCACCTACCGGGAGAGAGAGGGAGAGAGTTAGGGAGCCTGAGGTAAAACCACGAGCAGCTTGTGAACAGTCACCAGTTTGAGGATTTCAGCTGGACTGAGCGAGTCACGCTGGGTTGGTGAGGAATAATCTCACAGACAAACCTGGAGGGATTACAGGAACCTGGCTGGGAATGTCCATGGATGTGTATAACATGGAATCACGGAAGGAGTTGGATCAAGTAACTCAGTGGATAGAGTGGCACACCACAGACTTCGGAACAAAGATAGACCTCATGGAACCATAGGTTCAGGAGCAACATGGACAGGAAATTGGCTTTTTCTCATTCATTCCTGGGATGTGGCCTTCGCTGGCTGCACCCAGCTGTTATTGCCCATCCCTTGCTGCCCTTCAGAAGGTGGTGGTGAGCTGGCATCCTGAACTGCTGCAGTTCAATCCCCTGCCCTTCCCCAAGGAACCAACCTGTGTTCCCGGGGTCAATCGAGTGGTTAGGGTCTGGAACGCACTGTCTGAGAGGGTGGGGGAGACAGGGTCAATCGAGTGGTTAGGGTCTGGAACGCACTGTCTGAGATTGTGGGGGAGACAGGGTCAATCGAGTGGTTAGGGTCTGGAACGCACTGTCTGAGAGTGTGGGGGAGACAGGGTCAATCGAGTGGTTAGGGTCTGGAACGCACTGTCTGAGACTGTGGGGGAGACAGGGTCAATCGAGTGGTTAGTGTCTGGAACGCACTGTCTGAGAGTGTGGGGGAGACAGGGTCAATCGAGTGGTTAGGGTCTGGAACGCACTGTCTGAGATTGTGGGGGAGACAGGGTCAATCGAGTGGTTAGGGTCTGGAATGCACTGTCTGAGAGTGTGGGGGAGACAGGGTCAATCGAGTGGTTAGGGTCTGGAACGCACTGTCTGAGAGTGTGGGGGAGACAGGGTCAATCGAGTGGTTAGAACATAAGACCATGTGAACTAGGAGCAGGAGTGGGTAATTCAGCCCCTCCAGCCTGCCCTGCTATTCAATACCATCATGGCTGATCTCATTTCAGCCTCAACTCCGATTTCTTGCCCTCTCCCCATAACCTTTCACCCCCCATTTCTCATTAAAAATCTGTCTGTCTCCTCCTTAAACGTATTCAGTGTCCCAGCATCCACTGCTCTCTGAGGTAGTGAACTCCACAGATTCACCACCTTTTGTGAAAAGTAATTCCTCCTCATCTCTGATTTAAATCTACCCCCCCTTAGCCTAAAACTGTGGCCTCTCGTTCTAGAATGTCCCACAAGGGGAAACATCTGCTCCACGTCTACTTTGTCTGTCCCTTTAGCATCTTATATACCCTCAATTACATCTCCTCTCATCCTTTTAAACTCTAGTGAGTATAGGCCTAAACTGCTCAATCTCTCCTCATAAGACAAGCCCCGCATCTCTGGAATCAATCTAGTGAACCTCCTCTGAACCGTCTCCAATGCAACTACATCCTTCCTCAAGTAAGGGGACCAACACCGTGCACAGTGCTCCAGGTGCGGTCTCACCAAAGCCTTGTACAGTTGCAACAACACTTCCCTGTTTTTATACACGATTCCTTTAGCAATAAATGACAAAATTCCATGTAGTCAGATTTCAACGTGGGCTGAAGAACTGGCAAGGGATTCGGGATGAGCTCAGGTGTTCCAATGGAAGGATAATAAACTGGGTTGATGCTTTGCAGTGAACCCAATCTCGCTCTGCCTGTATTTGCAGGGCTACACTCTAATCCCACAATCTTCTCCCTTACCCTAACCCTAACTCTAATCCCATGTCCTTCTCCCCAGCCCTAACCCTAACCCTAACCCTAACCCTAACCCTAACCCTAACCCTAACCCTAACCCTAACCCTAACCCTAACCCTAACCCTAACCCTAACACTAACCCTAACCCTAACCCTAACCCTAACCCTAACCCTAACCCTAACCCTAACCCTAACCCTAACCCTAACCCTAACCCTAACCCTAACCCTAACCCTAACCCTAACCCTAACCCTAACCCTAACCCTAACCCTAACCCTAACCCTAATCCCATGTCCTTCTCCCTAACCATAATCCTAACTCTAATCCCATGACCTTCTCCCTAACCCTAACTCTAACTCTAATCCCATGTCCTTCTCCCTAACCCTAACCCTAACTCTAATCCCATGTCCTTCTCCCTAACCCTAACACTAACTCTAACCCTAACCCTAACCCTAACCCTAACCCTAACCCTAACCCTAACCCTAACCCTAACCCTAACCCTAACCCTAACCCTAACCCTAACTCTAATCCCATGTCCTTCTCCCTAACCCTAACTCTAACTCTAATCCCATGTCCTTCTCCCTAACCCTAACACTAACTCTAACCCTAACCCTAACCCTAACCCTAACCCTAACACTAACTCTAACCCTAACCCTAACCCTAACTCTAATCCCATGTCCTTCTCCCTAACTCTAACTCTAACTCTAATCCCATGTCCTTCTCCCTAACCCTAACCCTAACTCTAATCCCATGTCCTTCTCCCTAACTCTAACTCTAACCCTAATCCCATGTCCTTCTCCCTAACCCTAACTCTAACTCTAATCCCATGTCCTTCTCCCTAACCATAATCCTAACTCTAATCCCATGTCCTTCTCCCTAACTCTAACTCTAACCCTAATCCCATGTCCTTCTCCCTAACCATAATCCTAACTCTAATCCCATGTACTTCTCCCTAACCCTAACTCAAACACTAATCCCATGTACTTCTCCCTAACCCTAACTCAAACACTAATCCCATGTACTTCTCCCTAACCCTAACTCAAACACTAATCCCATGTCCTTCTCCCTAACCTTAACCCTATCCTTAGCCCTAAAACTAACAATGAACCTAACACTAACCCTAACACTGACCCTAAACCTAACCATAATCCTAACCCTAACCCTTAACCTAACTCCAATCCCATTTCCTTCTCACGAAAATTAACACTACCCTTAGCCCTAACATTTAGACTGAACCTAACAGTAACACTAACAATGACCCTAACCCTTACCCTGACCCTAAACCTAAGCCCATGACCTTACATCTAACCCTAACCCAACACTTAAACCTAACCCTAACCCTAACACTAACCCTAACCTTACTCTAAAACTAACTCCTAATCCTAACCCTAACCCTAACATCTAAAGCTAACCCTAACCCTAACCCTAACCTGAACCATTTACCCTAACCCTGAACCTAACCCTAACCCTAACCCTGACCCTAACGCTAACCCAAACCCTAACCTTAACCCTAACACTAACCCTAACCCTAACTCTAACCCTAATCCCATGTCCTTCTCCCTAACCATAATCCTAACTCTAATCCCATGTCCTTCTCCCTAACTCTAACTCTAACCCTAATCCCATGTCCTTCTCCCTAACCCTAACTCTAACTCTAATCCCATGTCCTTCTCCCTAACCCTAACCCTAACTCTAATCCCATGTCCTTCTCCCTAACTCTAACTCTAACCCTAATCCCATGTCCTTCTCCCTAACCCTAACTCTAACTCTAATCCCATGTCCTTCTCCCTAACCATAATCCTAACTCTAATCCCATGTCCTTCTCCCTAACTCTAACTCTAACCCTAATCCCATGTCCTTCTCCCTAACCATAATCCTAACTCTAATCCCATGTACTTCTCCCTAACCCTAACTCAAACACTAATCCCATGTACTTCTCCCTAACCCTAACTCAAACACTAATCCCATGTACTTCTCCCTAACCCTAACTCAAACACTAATCCCATGTCCTTCTCCCTAACCTTAACCCTATCCTTAGCCCTAAAACTAACAATGAACCTAACACTAACCCTAACACTGACCCTAAACCTAACCATAATCCTAACCCTAACCCTTAACCTAACTCCAATCCCATTTCCTTCTCACGAAAATTAACACTACCCTTAGCCCTAACATTTAGACTGAACCTAACAGTAACACTAACAATGACCCTAACCCTTACCCTGACCCTAAACCTAAGCCCATGACCTTACATCTAACCCTAACCCAACACTTAAACCTAACCCTAACCCTAACACTAACCCTAACCTTACTCTAAAACTAACTCCTAATCCTAACCCTAACCCTAACATCTAAAGCTAACCCTAACCCTAACCCTAACCTGAACCATTTACCCTAACCCTGAACCTAACCCTAACCCTAACCCTGACCCTAACGCTAACCCAAACCCTAACCTTAACCCTAACACTAACCCTAACCCTGACCCTAACCCTGACCCCAACCTTAACACTAACCCTAACCCTAATCTTAACCCTAACCCTAACCCTAACACTAACCCTAAGCCTAACCCTAACTCTAACCCATAACGCAAACCCTAA
Organism: Isurus oxyrinchus; assembly: GCA_026770705.1. NCBI lineage: Eukaryota > Metazoa > Chordata > Chondrichthyes > Lamniformes > Lamnidae > Isurus > Isurus oxyrinchus. Next base: position 17,767 of record JANJGN010001207.1, on the reverse strand, counting down.
CCCAATTTCTAACTCAAACACTAACCCTAACCATAACCCAATCCCTGACCCTAAGTCTAACTCTAACCCCTATCCCTAACCCTAACCCAATTTCTAACTCAAACACTAACCCTAACCCTAACCCAATCCCTGACCCTAAGTCTAACACTAACCCTAACCCTAACCCTATACCTAACCCTAACCCTAACACCTTAGCCCCTGTCTCCCGGTCCATTTTTGGAGTATATGCTATCTGTTCCAGTTCAGTTGCTTTCCTTTACAGTGTTACTGGACACAGGGGCAAGAGATCAGGGTCATGTTTAGGAGATAAGGATGGTGTTTAGAAGATCAGGATGGTGTTTATATGATAAGGATGGTGTTTATGTGATAAGGATGGTGTTTATGTGATAAGGGTGGTGTTTATGTGATAAGGGCGGTGTTTATGTGATAAGGATGGTGTTTATGTGATAAGGGTGGTGTTTATGTGATAAGGATGGTGTTTATGTGATAAGGGTGGTGTTTATGTGATAAGGGTGGTGTTTATGTGATAAGGATGGTGTTTAGGAGATAAGGGTGGTGTTTATGTGATAAGGATGGTGTTTATGTGATAAGGATGGTGTTTAGGAGATAAGGATGGTGTTTATGTGATAAGGGCGGTGTTTATATGATAAGGGCGGTGATTATGTGATAAGGGCGGTGTTTATATGATAAGGGCGGTGTTTATATGATAAGGATGGTGTTTATGTGATAAGGGTGGTGTTTATGTGATAAGGATGGTGTTTATGTGATAAGGGTGGTGTTTATGTGATAAGGATGGTGTTTATATGATAAGGGCGGTGTTTATATGATAAGGATGGTGTTTATGTGATAAGGGTGGTGTTTAGGAGATAAGGGCGGTGTTTATGTGATAAGGGTGGTGTTTAGGAGATAAGGGCGGTGTTTAGTACTTACGTCCCACAGCTCACTGTAATGCTGCCCACTCGATTGGTAAATCCATAGGAATACAGACTCGGGACATCATCGTCAATAACCTCCATCTTTCGACCCTTAAATCCGGCTACCTCAAACAGGCAAATCTTGTGCTGACGAGGGTCCTGAGAGAAGGTGAGAAAATATTAACCTTTCACAGAATTCTCCATTATTACAGTGAATGGCCAGTGCATGTATCCAGTGTGTGAATGGTTAGTTTGTGATCCAGTGTCTATCCAGTGTATGAATGGTTAGTGTGTGATCCAGCGTCTATCCAGTGCGTGAATGGTTAGTGTGTAATCCGGTGTCTATCCAGTGTGTGAATGGTTACTGGGTGAGCCAGTGTCGATCCAGTGTGTGAAAGGTCATTGTGTAATCCAGTGTCTATCCAGTGCGTGAATGCTCAGTGTGTAATCCAGTGTCTATCCAGTGTGTGAATGGTTAGTGTGCGATCCAGTGTCTATCCAGTGTGTGAATGGTTAGTGTGTGATCCAGTGTCTATCCAGTGTGTGAGTGGTGAGTGGGTGATCCAGTGTCTATCCAATGTGTGAATGGTTAGTGTGTGATCCAGTGTCTACCCAGTGTGTGAATGGTTAGTGTGTGATCCAGTGTCTATCCAGTGTGTGAATGGTTAGTGTGTGATCCAGTGTATATCCAGTGTGTGAATGGTTAGTGGGTGATCCAGTGTCTATCCAATGTGCGAATGGCTAGTTTGTGATCCAGTGTCTATCCAGTGTGTGAATGATTAGTGTGTGATCCAGTGTATATCCAGTGTGTGAATGGTCAGTGTGTGATCCAATGTCTATCCAGTGTGTGAATGCTCAGTGTGTGATCCAGTGTCTATCCAGTGTGTGAATGGTTAGTGTGCGATCCAGTGTCTATCCAGTGTGTGAATGGTTAGTGTGTGATCCAGTGTCTATCCAGTGTGTGAATGGTTAATGTGCGATCCAATGCCTATCCAGTGTGTGAATGGTTAGTGTGTGATCCAGTGTCTATCCAATGTGTGAATGCTCAGTGTGTGATCCAGTGTCTATCCAGTGTGTGAATGGTTAGTGTGTGATCCAGTGTCTATCCAGTGTGTGAATGGTTAATGTGCGATCCAATGTCGATCCAGTGTGTGAATGGTTAGTGTGCGATCCAGTGTATATCCAGTGTGTGAATGGTTAGTGTGCGATCCAGTGTCTATCCAATGTGCGAATGCTAGTTTGTGATCTAGTGCCTATCCAGTGTGTGAATGGTTAGTGTGTGATCCAGTGCCTATCCAGTGTGTGAATGCTCAGTGTGTGATCCAGTGTCTATCCAGTGTGTGGAAGGTCAGTGTATGATCCAGTTTATATCCAGTATGTCAATGGTTAGTTTGTGATCCAGTGTCTATCAAGTGTGTGAATGGTCAGGGTGTGATCCAGCGTCTATCCAGTGCGTGAATGGTTAGTGTGTAATCCGGTGTCTATCCAGTGTGTGAATGGTTAGTTTGTGGATCCAGTGTCTATCCAGTGTGGGAATGCTCAGTGTGTGATCCAGTGTCTATCCAGTGTGTGAATGCTCAGTATGTGATCCAGTGTCTATCCAGTGTGTGAATGGCTAGTTTTTGAACCAGTGTCTATCCAGTGTGAATGGTTAGTGTGTGATCCAGTATCTATCCAGTGTGTGAATGGTAAGTGTGTGAATAACTGTCTATCCAGTGTGTGAATGTTTAGTGTGCGATCCAATATCTATCCAGTGTGTACATGGTTAGTTTGTTATCCTGTGTCTGTCCAGTGTGTGAATGGTTAGTGTGTAACTCAGTATTTATCCAGTGTGTGAATGTTTAATGAGTGATCCAGTGTCCACCCAGTGCGTCAATGGTTAGTGTTGATCCAGTGTCTATCCAGTGTCTGAATGGTGTTATCTAGTGTGTAGGATCTTTAGGTGAGACTTCAGGGTGCTGGAGAGGGTGACAGAGATAGGGAGGGGTGTAGGGGCTGGAGAGGGTGACAGAGATAGGAAGGGGTGTCGGGGCTGGAGGAGGTTACAGAGATAGGGAGGGGTGTAGGGTCTGGAGGGGGTGACAGAGATAAGGAGAGTTGTAGGGACTGGAGGAGGTTACAGAGATAGGGAGGGGGTGTAGGGGCACTGGAGGAGGTTACAGAGATATGGAGGGTGGTAGGGGTGGAGGAGGTTACAGAGATAGGGAGGGTTGTAGGGCTGGAGGAGGTTACAGAGATAGAAAGGGGTGTCGGGGCTGGAGGAGGTTACAGAGATAGGGAGGGGTGTTGGGGCTGGAGGAGGTTACAGAGATAGGGAGTGTTGTAGGCGGCTGGAGGAGGTTACAGAGATAGGGAGGGTTGCAGTGTCTGGAGGAGGTTACAGAGATAGGGAGGGTTGTAGGTGGCTGGAGGAGGTTACAGAGATAGGGAGGGGTGTAGGGTCTGGAGGAAGTGACAGAGATAGGGAGGGTTGCAGTGTCTGGAGGAGGTGACAGAGTCATGAGCACAGCTCTGCCTATGAGACCGAGGAGGTGAATTATAAAATTAAGCTCAGTCTGGCTCCACTCCCGCTCAGCGAGTGCAAGAGTGATGAATGTTCGAGACTGTGTCCCAGTTAGAGCCAGGTGGCCGACGCCTGGATGACGGGACATTCACGCAGGGTAGAGGGAGGGGGAGCAGCGGGGACTGCCTATTTACCCCAAGCCAAGTCCTGACCATCCAGAACTGGAATTCGGAGAGGCGGTGAGACGACTCAGGTCACCCTGAGGCCTGTGATGGTGGGTTTGAGCAAGGCCTTCACCGAAGACACTTAGCACAGGTTCAACGTGAAGATTTGTTAATCCATGGGTAGAAATGTCAGCTTTTTTATGACCTGAATTCTCAGAGTCAGACTGCTACTGCCGGCGTTAACTGTGGACAATTATCTTAACTTTCCACTCTCAACTAGACCCCCATCCCATCTCCGAGCATCATCATCCCGTTGCCAACTTCCTTCAAAGCTGTTGCCTGGGACAGTCTCCTTCCTGACGTCGGATCCTCAAACTCTTGCTAACTCCACCTGCCAGCCCTGGGGCTAAGAGGTCCCAGTGCCTCTCTGCTGGGAATAGAGTGAGGAGCTCCAAGGAACAGCTTCACCGCCAACATCAGGGTCAGCATTGGCCGCTGGGGAGGGAACAGATCATTCCTCCATGACGCAAGCTGCTCCCGCAGGACTGGGGGAAGATTTACCGGCCGGACCCTCAGGAATTGCAGAGAGCGGGATGAGCGGGAGAAGGGCCAGGGTCAGGGCAGGGGTTAACATACAGACAGCGCGTTCGAGCGGAGCAGTACGTACCATACGGACGGGCCTGAACGACATGATGTACTCATTTCTAGAGCTGTTGGACCAGGAATCCCAACGAGGAAATTCCCCTTTCTCCAGGATGAACATTTCACCAGAAAAATTGCACTTGTCATAAACAACCCACCTGCAAGGAATTCCGGAATTAGATTCAGGTCAGATCACTCGACGCTAACGTCAGTTAAAGGGAGAGGAAATGGCCATCAGCGCCATCTCTCCAGCTGCCCGTCGTTTCTGGAATCCCTCAACATCAGTGAAAGACATTCTCCCCATATCCCTCACCCCCACCTTCTCCCCATATCCCTCACCCCATCATCTCCCCATATCCCTCACCCCATCATCTCCCCATATCCCTCACCCCATCATCTCCCCATATCCCTCACCCCATCATCTCCCCATATCCCTCACCCCATCATCTCCCCATATCCCTCACACCATCATCTCCCCATATCCCTCACCCCATCATCTCCCATATCCCTCACCCCACCTTCTCCCCATATCCCTCACACCATCATCTCCCCATATCCCTCACCCCATCATCTCCCATATCCCTCACCCCACCTTCTCCCCATATCCCTCACACCATCATCTCCCCATATCCCTCACCCCATCATCTCCCCATATCCCTCACCCCACCTTCTCCCCATATCCCTCACCCCATCATCTCCCCATATCCCTCACCCCACCTTCTACCCATATCCCTCACCCCATCATCTCCCCATATCCCTCACCCCATCACCTCCAAATATCCCTCACCCCATCATCTCCCCATATCCCTCACCCCATCATCTCCCCATATCCCTCACCCCATCATCTCTCCATATCCCTCACCCCATCATCTCCCCATATCCCTCACCCCATCATCTCCCCATATCCCTCACCCCATCATCTCCCCATATCCCTCACCCCATCATCTCCCCATATCCCTCACCCCATCATCTCCCCATATCCCTCACCCCATCATCTCCCCATATCCCTCACCCCATCATCTCCCCATATCCCTCACCCCATCATCTCCCCATATCCCTCACCCCATCATCTCTCCATATCCCTCACCCCATCATCTCCCCATATCCCTCACCCCATCATCTCTCCATATCCCTCACCCCATCATCTCCCAATATCCTTCACCCCATCATCTCCCCATATCCCTCACCCCATCATCTCCCCATATCACTCACCCCATCATCTCCCAATATCCCTCACCCCATCATCTCTCAATAACCCTCACTCCCATCTTCTCCCAATATCCCTCACCCCATCATCTCCCCATATCCCTCACCCCATCATCTCCCAATATCCCTCACCCCATCATCTCTCAATAACCCTCACTCCCATCTTCTCCCAATATCCCTCACCCCATCATCTCCCCATATCCCTCACCCCATCATCTCCCCATATCCCTCACCCCATCATCTCCCCATATCCCTCACCCCAACAACTCTCCATATCCCTCACTCCCACCATCTCTCCATATCCCTCACCCCATCATCTCTCAATAACCCTCACTCCCACCATCTCTCCATATCCCTCACTCCCACCATCTCTCCATATCCCTCACCCCATCATCTCTCCATATCCCTCACTCCCACCATCTCTCCATATCCCTCACCCATCATCTCTCCATATCCTTCACCCACCATCTCTCCATATCCCTCACCCCAACATCTCTCCATACCCCTCACTCCCACCATCTCTCCATATCCCTCACCCCCACCTTCTCCCCATATCCCTCACTCCCACCATCTCCCCATATCCCTCACTCCCACCATCTCTCCATAGCCCTCACCCCCACCATCTCTCCATATCCCTTACTCCCACCATCTCCCCATATCCCTCACCCCCACCTTCTCCCTATATCCCTCACTCCCACCATCTCTCCATATCCCTCACTCCCACCATCTCTCCATATCCCTCACTCCCACCATCTCTCCATATCCCTCACCCCATCATCATTCCATATCCCTCACCCCCACCTTCTCCCCATATCCCTCATCCCCACCATCTCTCCATATCCCTCACCCCCACCATCTCCCCATATCCCTCACTCCCACCATCTCTCCATATCCCTCACTCCCACCATCTCTCCATATTTTTCACCCACCATCTCTCCATATCCCTCACTCCCACCATCTCCCCATATCCCTCACTCCCACCATCTCCCCATATCCCTCACTCCCACCATCTCTCCATATCCCTCACTCCCAGCATCTCTCCATATTTTTCACCCACCATCTCTCCATATCCCTCACTCCCAGCATCTCTCCATATTTTTCACCCACCATCTCTCCATATCCCTCACCCCACCTTCACCCCATACCCCTCAATCCCACCCTCTGCCCATATCCCTCAATCTCAACTTCTCCCTATTTCCCTCAACCCAACTTCTCCCCATACCCCTCAATCCCACCTTCCCCCACATCCCTCAAACCCACCTTCCCTCCATACCCCTCAATCGTATCTTCCCCCATATCGCTCAATCCCACCTTCTCCCCATATCCCCCGATCTCACCAACTAGTGTTACACTGTCGGAGGGTCAGTACTGAGGGAGTGCTGCACTGTCAGAGCATCATTGCTGAGGGAGTGCTGCACTGTCAGAGGATCAGTACTGAGGGAGTGCGGCACTGTCGGAGGGTCAGTACTGAGGAAGTGCTGCACTGTCAGAGGGTCAGTACTGAGGGAGTGCTGCACTGTCAGAGGGTCAGTGCTGAGGGAGCGCCGCACTGTCGGAGGGTCAGTACTGAGGAAGTGCTGCACTGTCAGAGGGTCAGTGCTGAGGGAGTGCTGCACTGTCGGAGGGTCAGTACTGAGGGAATGCTGCACTGTCAGAGCATCATTGCTGAGGGAGTGCTGCACTGTCAGAGGATCAGTACTGAGGGAGTGCGGCACTGTCGGAGGGTCAGTACTGAGGGAGTGCCGCACTGTCGGAGGGTCAGTACTGAGGGAGTGCTGCACTGTCAGAGTGTCAGTGCTGAGGGAGTGCTGCACTGTCAGAGGATCAGGACTGAGGGAGTGCCGCACTGTCGGAGGGTCAGTATTGAGGGAGTGCCGCACTGTTGGAGGGTCAGTACTGAGGGAGTGCTGCACAGTCAGAGGGTCAGTACTGAGGGAGTGCTGCACTGTCGGAGGGTCAGTACTGAGGGAGTGCTGCACTGTCGGAGGATCAGTACTGAGGGAGTGCTGCACTGTCAGAGGGTCAGTACTGAGGGAGTGCTGCACTATCAGAGGGTCAGTACTGAGGGAGTGCTGCACTGTCAGAGGGTCATACAGGAGGAGTGCTGCACTGTTGGAGGGTCAGTACTGAGGGAGTGCCACACTGTCGGAGGGTCAGTATTGAGGGAGTGCTGCACTGTCAGAGGGTCAGTACTGAGGGAGTGCCACACTGTCGGAGGGTCAGTACTGAGGGTGTGCTGCACTGTCGGAGGGTCAGTACTGAGGGAGCGCCGCACTGTCAGAGGGTCAGTACTGAGGGAGTGCCGCACTGTCAGAGGGTCAGTACTGAGGGAGTGCAGCACTGTCAGAGGGTCAGCACTGAGGGAGTGCTGCACTGTCAGAGGGTCAGTACTGAGGGATTGCTGCACTGTCAGAGGGTCAGTACTGAGGGAGTGATGCACTGTCAGAGCATCATTGCTGAGGGAGTGCTGCACTGTCAGAGGGTCAGTACTGAGGGAGTGCTGCACCGTCAGAGGGTCAGTACTGAGGGAGTGCTGCACTGTCAGAGGGTCAGTACTGAGGGAGTGCCGCACTGTCGGAGGGTCAGTACTGAGGGAGTGCTGCACTGTCGGAGGATCAGTACTGAGGGAGTGCTGCACTGTCGGAGGGTCAGTACTGAGGGAGTGCCGCACTGTCGGAGGGTCAGTGCTGAGGGAACGCCGGACTGTCGGAGGGTCAGTACTGAGGGAGTGCTGCACTGTCGGAGGGTCAGTGCTGAGGGAGTGCCGCACTGTCGGAGGGTCAGTACTGAGGGAGTGCCGCACTGTCAGAGGGTCAGTACTGAGGGAGTGCTGCACTGTCGGAGGGTCAGTACTGAGGGAGCGCCGCACTGTCGGAGGGTCAGTACTGAAGGGTGTAGCACAGTCGGTGGGTTTTGAAATGGGTTTGAAAGGGTGCGTCGGCCTGTGACTGAGGCGGATTGTCTCATGGTCAGTGTCTTGATGGAGAGCGGGGAGCTCAGTGTCAGCCTGAGCTCCCATAGATATCAGTCAATCCCCAACATTATAAACCCATCACAACCCTGCACTCTGCCCTGTGCAGACTGTTCAGCTGTGGTTCCCTCTGAATTCCGGCGGCGCACCACGTCCTCTGGGACATGTGGGGTTATTATCACCAGCAGCTCCATCTCCATCCCGACCCACACAGATTCCAGCCCCACCCGTTGACCAGAGGGAGAAGTTCCTTACGGTCCACAGTCCACTCTCATGGACCCGATCCTCTCGAATCCCATGTCACACACGTTCATGCACTCTCCGGTCACTTCCACACACCGGCCTTGGAAGTTCTCCTGCTCGAAGATTAACATCTGAGGAGGAACAAATTAGGACAGTGATAGTCAGCGGTTTGCAGAGCAAGATCCAAACCCAACTCACTGCGTCTCAGACAGGCTCCAGCAGCTGAATGGGGCCTCCTCCTGTCCCTGTGAACAGGCTCGAGGAGGGGGGCTGAATGGGGCCTCCTCCTGTCCCTGTGAACAGGCTCGAGGAGGGGGGCTGAATGGCGCCTCCTCCTGTTCCTGTGTAACAGGCTCGAGGGGCTGAATGGCGCCTCCTCCTGTCCCTGTGTAACAGGCTCGAGGGGCTGAATGGGGCCTCCTCCTGTTCCTGTGTAACAGGCTCGAGGGGCTGAATGGGGCCTCCTCCTGTCCCTGTGTAACAGGCTCGAGGGGCTGAATGGGGCCTCCTCCTGTTCCTGTGTAACAGGCTCGAGGAGGGGGGCTGAATGGGGCCTCCTCCTGTTCCTGTGTAACAGGATCGAGGGGCTGAATGGGGCCTCCTGTCCCTGTGAACAGGCTCGAGGAGGGGGGGCTGAATGGGGCCCTCCTCCTGTTCCTGTGTAACAGGCTCGAGGGGCTGAATGGGGCCTCCTCCTGTCCCTGTGTAACAGGCTTGAGGGGCTGAATGGGGCCTCCTCCTGTCCCTGTGTAACAGGCTCGAGGAGGGGGGCTGAATGGGGCCTCCTCCTGTTCCTGTGTAACAGGCTCGAGGGGCTGAATGGGGCCTCCTCCTGTCCCTGTGTAACAGGATCGAGGGGCTGAATGGGGCCTCCTCCTGTCCCTGTGTAACAGGATCGAGGGGCTGAATGGGGCCTCCTCCTGTCCCTGTGTAACAGGCTCGAGGAGGGGGGACTGAATGGGGCCTCCTCCTGTCCCTGTGTAACAGGCTCGAGGAGGGTGCTGAATGGGACCTCCTCCTGTTCCTGTGTAACAGGCTCGAGGGGCTGAATGGGGCCTCCTCCTGTCCCAGTGTAACAGGCTCGAGGGGCTGAATGGGGCCTCCTCCTGTCCCTGTGTAACAGGCTCGAGGGGGTGCTGAATGGTCTCGCCCAGCAGAGGATTTAATTTTACACCCGAAACTCGTATGTGGGACTTTATCATAATCTTTCTGAAGATCCAGATACACCACATCTACTGGTTCTCCTATATCTACGGCACACGTCACATCCTCAGAACTCTCTAACAACTCTGACAGTCCTGATTTCCCTGTTGTCTGTACATTGTAGACCCCGCGCTCTCTCACCAATCATTTCGAAGTCTCCCGTTCTCACATCCAGTGGAGTAGACGCTAACAGTGGGCTCACCTTGTATGGGATCATTTCAGCCTGGGGGGTCTTCACTGGGACAGGTTTCCCATCAGTCTTGCTCTCTGTCTCGGCCATGGTTATATCTGGAGCTGAACGAAGAATATCATCAGGTTAGATGGAGGCGAACAAACAATCATTGTCTGGCTGAAAGCAATAGGTTAGATCAGGCGTCACGGAGATTGGTGTTCCCCAGGGGTCAGTGTTAGGAGCACTGTAGACAGTGGTGTTCCCCAGGGGTCAGTGTTAGGAGCACTGTAGACAGTGGTGTTCCCCAGGGGTCAGTGTTAGGGGCACTGTAGACAGTGGTGTTCCCCAGGGGTCAGTGTTAGGAGCACTGTAGACAGTGGTGTTCCCCAGGGGTCAGTGTTAGGAGCACTGTAGACAGTGGTGTTCGCCAGGGGTCAGTGTTAGGAGCACTGTAGACAGAGGTGTTCCCCAGGGGTCAGTGTTAGGAGCACTGTAGACAGTGGTGTTCCCCAGGGGTCAGTGTTAGGAGCACTGTAGACAGTGGTGTTCCCCAGGGGTCAGTGTTAGGAGCACTGTAGACAGTGGTATTCCCCACGGTCCGCGCTAGGAGCACTGTAGACAGTGGTGTTCCCCAGGGGTCAGTGTTAGGAGCACTGTAGACAGTGGTGTTCCCCAGGGATCAGTGTTAGGAGCACTGTAGACAGTGGAGTTCCCCAGGGGTCAGTGTTAGGAGCACTGCAGACAGTGGTGTTCCCCAGGGGTCAGTGTTAGGAGCACTGTAGACAGTGGTGTTCCCCAGGGGTCAGTGTTAGGAGCACTGTAGACAGTGGTGTTCCCCAGGGGTCAGTGTTAGGAGCACTGTAGACAGTGGTGTTCCCCAGGGGTCAGTGTTAGGAGCACTGTAGACAGTGGTGTTCCCCAGGGGTCAGTGTTAGGAGCACTGTAGACAGTGGTGTTCCCCAGGGGTCAGTGTTAGGAGCACTGTAGACAGTGGTGTTCCCCAGGGGTCAGTGTTAGGAAAACTGTAGACAGTGGCGTTCCCCAGGGGTCAGTGTTAGGAGCACTGTAGACAGTGGTGTTCCCCAGGGGTCAGTGTTAGGAGCTCAGTAGACATTGTTGTTCCCCAGGGGTCAGTGTTAGGAGCACTGTAGACAGTGGTGTTCCCCAGGGGTCAGTGCTAGGAGCACTGTAGACAGTGGTGTTCCCCAGGGGTCAGTGTTAGGAGCACTGTAGACAGTGGTGTTCCCCAGGGGTCAGTGTTAGGAGCACTGTAGACAGTGGTGTTCCCCAGGGGTCAGTGTTAGGAGCACTGTAGACAGTGGTGTTACCCAGGGGTCAGTGTTAGGATCACTGTAGACAGTGGTGTTCCCCAGGGGTCAGTGTTAGGAGCACTGTAGACAGTGGTGTTCCCCAGGGGGTCAGTGTTAGGAACACTGTAGACAGTGGTGTTCCCCAGGGGTCAGTGTTAGGAGCACTGTAGACAGTGGTGTTCCCCAGGGGTCAGTGTTAGGATCACTGTAGACAGTGGTGTTCCCCAGGGGTCAGTGTTAGGAGCACTGTAGACAGTGGTGTTCCCCAGGGGTCAGTGTTAGGAGCACTGTAGACAGTGGTGTTCCCCAGGGGTCAGTGTTAGGAGCACTGTAGACAGTGGTGTTCCCCAGGGGTCAGTCTTAGGAGCACTGTAGACAGTGGTGTTACCCAGGGGTCAGTGTTAGGATCACTGTAGACAGTCGTGTTCCCCAGGGGTCAGTGTTAGGAGCACTGTAGACAGTGGTGTTCCCCAGGGGTCAGTGGTAGGAGCACTGTAGACAGTGGTGTTACCCAGGGGTCAATGCTAGGAGCACTGTAGACAAGTGGTGTTCCCCAGGGATCAGTGTTAGGAACACTGTAGACAGTGGTGTTCCCCAGGGGTCAGTGTTAGGAGCACTGTAGACAGTGGTGTTCCCCAGGGGTCAGTGTTAGGAGCACTGTAGACAGTGGTGTTCCCCAGGGGTCAGTGTTAGGAGCACTGTAGACAGTGGTGTTCCCCAGGGGTCAGTGTTAGGAGCACTGTAGACAGTGGTGTTCCCCAGGGGTCAGTGTTAGGAGCACTGTAGACAGTGGTGTTCCCTAGGGGTCAGTGTTAGGAGCACTGTAGACAGTGGTGTTCCCTAGGGGTCAGTTTTAGGAGCACTGTAGACAGTGGTGTTCCCCAGGGGTCAGTGTTAGGAGCACTGTAGACAGTGGTATTCCCCACGGTCCGCGCTAGGAGCACTGTAGACAGTGGTGTTCCCCAGGGGTCATTGTTAGGAGCACTGTAGACAGTGGTGTTCCCCAGGGGTCAGTGCTAGGAGCAGTGTAGACAGTGGTGTTCCCCAGGGGTCAGTGCTAGGAGCACTGTAGACAAGTGGTGTTCCCCAGGGGTCAGAGCTAGGAGCACTGTAGACAGTGGTGTTCCCCAGGGGTCAGTGTTAGGAGCAGTGTAGACAGTGGTGTTCCCCAGGGGTCAGTGTTAGGAGCACTGTAGACCGTGGTGTTCCCCAGGGGTCAGTGCTAGGAGCACTGTAGACAGTGGTGTTCCCCAGGGGTCAGTGTTAGGAACACTGTAGACAGTGATGTTCCCCAGGTGTCAGTGCTTGGGGCACTGTAGACAGTGATATTCCCCAGGGGTCAGTGCTGGGATCACTGTAGACAGTGGTGTTCCCCAGGGGTCAGTGTTAGGAGCACTGTAGACAGTGGTGTTCCCCAGGGGTCAGTGTTAGGAGCACTGTAGACAGTGGTGTTCCCCAGGGGTCAGTGTTAGGAGCACTGTAGACAGTGGTGTTCCCCAGGGGTCAGTGTTAGGAACACTGTAGACAGTGGTGTTCCCCAGGTGTCAGTGTTAGGAACACTGTAGACAGTGGTGTTCCCCAGGGGTCAGTGTTAGGAACACTGTAGACAGTGGTGTTCCCCAGGGGTCAGTGCTGGGAGCACTGTAGACAGTGGTGTTCCCCAGGGGTCAGTGCTGGGAGCATTCTAGACAGTGGTGTTCCCCAGGGGTCAGTGTTAGGAGCACTGTAGACAGTGGTGTTAGCCAGGGGTCAGTGTTAGGAACACTGTAGACAGTGGTGTTCCCCAGGGGTCAGTGTTAGGAGCACTGTAGACAGTGGTGTTCCCCAGGGGTCAGTGCTGGGAGCACTGTAGACAGTGGTGTTCCCCAGGGGTCAGTGTTAGGAGCACTGTAGACAGTGGTGTTCCCAGGGGTCAGTGCTGGGAGCACTGTAGACAGTGGTGTTCCCCAGGGGTCAGTATTAGGAGCACTGTAGACAGTGGTGTTCCCCAGGGGTCAGTGTTAGGAGCACTGTAGACAGTGGTGTTCCCCAGGGGTCAGTGTTAGGAGCACTGTAGACAGTGGTGTTCCCTCGGGGTCAGTGTTAGGAGCACTGTAGACAGTGGTGTTCCCCAGGGGTCAGTGTTAGGAGCACTGTAGACATTACCTCAACCCCCTAGCCCACATGTAATTTGCTCTCCTTATTGTTAGTTGACCAAGCCGGCTCTCTGTTCATCATCCATGTGCACTGATCCCAAAATCCCTCTGCCTAGGATTATTTCTAAACAGTCTGCTTGCTGCTAACCCTCTTTCTGTTTGATAGATAGCAGTTCGGCTGTACACAACTTGGGCTTGTCTGAAGAGAGAGATTTCGTACCATTGAAGCTTTTCCTCTGGTGCTTATCAGGACAGTTCGACTGTTGCTATTTTAGTGAATCTGACCTGATAAGTCCATGATATTGTCCCCTCTTGGTTTTACATATCTCCCAGCGCAGTGGATGGATTCAAATTTCTCCACCGATATTCCATTTGCCATATCCTTGTCCCATCGCCGCGTGTTCCCTGATCCTTTAACAGCCTCTTTATGTCATCAGCCAATGTTTACCCACCTACCTCCTTTGATAATGTCCCTTGAATCACAATATTCCTACCCATTACCCCTCGGACAGACACTTAATGCCTCCCAACCTCTTCCCCCACCCTCGTCTTTCTCTCTATTCACCTCCTGCTCTTTGCCCCTTCTCCTCCCACCTTTCTCCTTTGGCTATGGTCCAAGTGCCGGTCGGCGGGTAGGTCGGGTGTCGGTGCAGACTCGATGGGCCGAAGGGCCTCTTCTGCCTCCTCGTTCGCCAACCTTACACCACCCACACCACCCCACCACCCCCCCCCCACCCCACCCCCGCTTCCCACCTTGAACCCAGAAGTCCTGAGTTAAGTTGCCGTACCCTCACCACTGGTGACCTCTGTCCCCTGTCACAGGCTGGGTGAGAGAGTGGGACCTTCCTGTTGTTTGGTGTGGGACTGGGTTAGAGCGGTTCACTCAGCAGGAAGGCCATAGGGAAACATGGGATCTTCCAGTGCCCTTCCTGGCCTGCCCAGGGGCACCCCGCTGACGGACTGGCCTCCGGAGACCAGGAGCCGTGGGCAATGAACCTTTTCTGTCGTCCGAACCCTAACACCCCCTCAAGCGAACGGCCAGCAGTACGTTAGACCAGATAAGGACTGCAGATTCCCTCCTCTGGAGGGCCAGGTTCATGATCATCCCCCCCTGGTCACCACCAGCGAGACTCACTTCAGTCATTCAATTTAAATTCCACCAGCCGCCAGGGTCAGATTTGAACCCGGATCCCTCGGAACATTAGCCCTGGCGTTTCGGCATTACTAACTCAGTGAAACAACCACTCCAAGACCACCCCCCCTCACCCCAACCCCCAACCCCAACCCACCCCGACCCCCACCATCTCCCACTGACCCAGGCGCATCTCTGAGACCTGTGGATCCTGACAAAGAAAAGTAGAAAGTGTGTAGTTACCAAGTCTGGTGCTGCCGATCCTCTGTGTCCTGTTGTGGTCCTGAGAGAATCTGCTACATAACGTTTAACCATCCCCTCCTGCCTTTTATACACTGGCTTCGAGCGCAAGAGTTGGGGGCCTCGGGATTAACAGCAGACAAATAAAATGCCGATTCAACAGTGTAAGATTGTGTAAGAGGCTGAAATGTCTGAATCATCAGCTGGTGGGAATTTCTCATTGGGCAGAGAGCAAAGGAGCAGAGAATGAGGGAGTGTGCATTAGCAAAAGAGCCTAGATCAACACATTCGACGGGAATGGCAATCCGGTGTGTCAAGGAGCATTATCGAACTCAGATTGAACTGTCAGCCCCTGTCTCCCAGAGCCTCCCTCACTTCCCCCACCATCGCCACCACCCCCCCCTACCCCCACCCCCCGCCCCCAGATTGGGGGTTCAAACCCCCACTCTCCAGCCCCCGCCATGGGCAAGGCGAATATTCAGTGTCATTTGGAGATGCTGCAAGAGTCTCTTACCTGAGGAGGTTCCCCAATTGCCCCTGGGCGCCTGCTCTACCAATTCCCTGCTGCCCCTCCCACCCCAGTTGCCAATACCCCCTCAGCCCCTCACCCTGAGTCCGTCCCCTGCGCTTCAGACTCGCTGACCAGCGGAAAGGGTCCGTCGGTGTCCACCCGCGTGGAGCTCCTTCAGGATATCGCACCTCACCATCAGATCCCCCTCTTACTCTGCAAGAGCTCCAGGGAGACAAGGGCCGGCCGGCTTGACCTCATCTTTGAGTGGCACCAACCTGGTACGCGTTCACCCTGCAGCCTGCAGCGCTGACACGCCCTTCCTTAAATAGGGAGAGCGAAACTGAGCTCTCTCTTCCAGACGTGGTCTCACCAAAACCCTGCACCTCTGCAGCAGGGCCTGCTCCAACGCCCCTGAGATCGAGCTCTTGAGAAGGGCCTTGCCTTCCCGGTTGTGTTCTGGGCCCAAGCTAAATCTCCAGGGGCTTGGGTTCAGGGTCACCCGGCCTCTCTGATCAGCCAACACCGTCCGTTTAATGAGTCGTTCGAGGGAATCCTCCACGAAGGTCCGAGACCGTCATCTCACAGCGGCTCTGATGGTGGGACGCTGGTCACCATTAAAGTGGGGGGGTGGGGGTTTAAATAGCTGAAACTCACCATTCAGCTTGTGGAGTCACCTTACCCCGCCCCCACCGCCCCATCCCCACCCCACCCCCACCCCCACCCCCCCACCCCACCCCACACAACCCCACACACACAACATAGACAGAGACAGCTCTCCATCACCTCTCTGCTGGCCCCACACAGGGGTTGACGGACCCCCTCCCATCACTCCCCTGACATTCCCGGGATCACTGTCCCCAAGGCGGTCCTGGGAATGTGGGACAGGGTCCACAGGGTGACCAGGTTTAGGGAGTTCCCGGATTTCCCTCTGTCCCAGGACATTTCCCCCTCCTTTTCCCGTCTGGGAACCTGGATCTAGCAGGAATCACCACTCCCCCCCCTCCCTCTGCCCCTACCCCCCTCACCCCTCCCTCTGCCCCTACCCCCCTCACCCCAACCCCCTCCCACTCCCCCCCTCACCCCTCCCTCTGCCCCTACCCCCCTCACTCCAACCCTCCTCCCACTCCCCCCCTCACCCCAACCCCCTCCCACTCCCCCCTTACCCCAACCCCCTCCCACTCCCCCCCTCACCCCAACCCCCTCCCACTCCCCCCTCACCCCAACCCCCTCACCCCTCCCTCTGCCCCTACCCCCTCACCCCAACCCTCCTCCCACTCCCCCCTCGCCCCAACCCCCTCCCACTCCCCCCTCACCCCAACCCCCCTCCCACTCCCCCCTCCCCTTCCCCGCCCCCCTCCCCACCACCCCACCCCTTCCCACTCCCCCTCCCTCTCCCCCTCACCCCTCCCTCAACACCCCTACCCCTCCCTCCTCCCCGCCTCACCACAACCCCCTCCCACTCCCACCACTCCCTCTCCCCCTCACCCCTCCCTCAACACCCCTCCCCCTCACCCCTCTCTCACCATCCCTCCCCCCTCACCCCCTCCCTCACCACCCCTCACCACCCCTCCCCCTTACTCCCTCACTCAATACCCCGGCCCCCCACCCCTCCCTCACCCCTCCCCCCTCACCCCCTCCCTCTCCACCCCTCCCCCTTACCCCCTCATTCAACACACCTCCCTCTCCCCCTCCCCCTCCCTCTCCCCCTACCCCCTTCACCCCACTCCCAACCCCCTCCCTCAACACCACTCGCCGCTCACAACCCCAACCCCCTCCCTCAACACCCCTACCCCTCCCTCCTCCCCACCTCACCCCAACCCCCTACCACTCCCCCCTCCCGTTCCCCTCCCCCCTCACACCACCCTCACCACCCCTCACCCCTCGCATATCACCAGTCCCCCTTACCCCCTCCCTCAATACCCCTCCCCCCTCACCCCTCCCTCACCACCCCTCCCCCCTCACCCCTCCCTCACCACCCCTCCCCCTTACCCCCTCACTCAACACCCCACCCCCACCCCTCCCTCACCAACCCTCCCCCCGCACCCCTCCCTCTCTACCCCTCCCCCTTACCCCCCTCATTCAACACCCCTCCCCCCCACCCCTCCCTCACCACCCCCCTCACCCCCTCCCACTCCACCCCTCCCCCTTACCCCCTCATTCAACACCCCTCCCCCCACCCCTCCCTCTCCCCCTCCCCCTCCCTCTCCCCATACCCCCTCCCTCTCCCCCTACCCCTCACACCACCCCCAACCCCCTCCCTCAACACCCCTACCCCTCCCTCCTCCCCGCCTCACACCAACCCCCTACCACTCCCCCTCCCCTTCCCGGTCCCCCCCTCACACCACCCTCACCACTCCTCCCCCCTCACCCCTCCCTCATGACCCCTCCCCCTTACCCCCTCCCTCAACACCCCTCCCCCCT